>VUQI01018181.1:1129-12391 GCA_015106735.1 Paratilapia polleni | reverse complement strand
GTCACCAGCTTGGTCACACACTGCTGTGGGATGGCATCCCATTCTTTAACAAGCATTTGATGAAGTCGGCCAATGTGGTTGTGTTGGTCACTCACAGCATGCGCAAGCTGATCCCACAAGTGTTCAGTGGGGTTGAGGTCAGGACTGCAGGCAGGCCATCCCATCCTCTCCACTCCCAAATTCTGGAGGTGAGCTGTTTGGGATTGGCGGAGAAGATTTGGCAAGTTCTTCATGGGCGCAACCTACATACTCAACTTTGCTGCTCAATCCACAAATACATTTTCCTTACAAATGTGGCACCATTTAAAGGGAAAGTAACAGGCTTTCCAACGGTATGAGATTCATTGCCAAACATTGTTACAACAAAGAAATAATCAACCAAACACAAATTTCCTTACTTGTTGTGCTAAGTATATATTGCCCTTTTTTAAGACAATTAAATCCTGTTTCAAAACTGCAAATGTACACTTGATCATCACAGTATAACGCAAAGTCAGGTAAACTTCAGGGATATCAATCTGTCCAGTTATGAAGCATAAACCATTGTGAATTCATTTTACCTGTTTTGGATCAGATGAAAGTGAAAACAGGTGCACTGGAGAGGCAACAACAAGACAACCCCCAAAAAGCAAATGGTTTTCCAGGTGGTGGCCCCAGACCATTGCTCTCTCCTTATCCCTCCTGACTGATCTTTCTCTAGTTTTCCTTTTGATAGTGACCACGTCAAAACTGGTAGCATGAGACAATATCTGCAGTCCATTTAGGTTGCACAGGTAGTCCAGCTCCTCCAGGATGCCACATCCATACGTGCCATTTCAAGAAGGCTTGTTGTGTCTCCCAGCACAGTCTCAAGAGTGTCAATGAGATACCAGTAGATGGGCCATTACATGGGGACCGCTGGACAGGGCCATAGAAGGGCAGCAGGACCAGTATCTGCTCCTTTGTGTGAGGAAGAACAGGAAGAGCACTGCCAGAGCCCTACAAAATTACCTCCATAAAGGCTACTCGTGCATGTTTCTGACTAAACTATCCGATACAGACTCCATGAGGGTGGCATGAGGGCTCAGCATCCTTTAGTGGGCCCTGTGCTCACAGATCAGCACCGTGCAGCTCAGTTGGCATTTGCCTGAGAACACCAGAACTGGAAGGTCTGCCACTGGTCCCCTGTTGACTTCACAAATGAGAGCAGGTTCACACTGAGCACATGTGACGAGTGTGAAAGAGTCTGGAGAATGCGACAAACCTTATGATGCCTGCAACATCATCTTTTTTGAGCAGTGTATATTTGTGATCTAAAGATTCACATACATTAATAGGAAACAGTGGTCTTGGAGCTGATGGCCATAGACAGTAGTAAAGTCAGAATGTACTGAAAGATGGACTAACACATTAATCGTTCAATTTATGCAGAGATCCATCAGTGAAGAGAACATTGTGCAAGAGATGCTGCTCGTTGCTCATCCCGGGTGTAACTGCTACAACAAGACAAAGAAGTAAGACAGTTTGTCATTTCCCATTACCTTTCATTGCATACTTGACATAGGCAGTCAGTTTCTGTTTTTTATGTGTTTCAGAGATGTATAATAATATTTTATGTTGACTTCCTCTCATAAGGAAAAAACAGCAAGACACGCTTTACCGTGATGAAGTGCCTCAGCTGTGGACAGAGCAAGACCTTACTGAATAATCCAGATTACTGTTTATGGGCAGACCGACCCGAGGCTCAGCTGGAGCAGCAAAAGCAGTCAGGTGGCGAACTTCAAATTAAGACTATACATGCCCTCACAAAATATGTCTTATCTAAGCATACTGCCAAATTTAGAAAATAGGCAAATTCGTATTTCACTCCTCAGCTGCACGGATGACTTTTATGACAAAAACTTTGTACTGATTTTGTTCTTTCTTTCATACAGATTCAGGCACTTCGGCAAAAAATCAGCCAAAAGACACAAAGCTTGATGGGTCACAGACTTCGAAACGCAGTTCTGCTCAGGGTACTACGAGCACGTAGCGGAAAAGGTTTCACTCTTCTTGCTTAAGAAGAGTGTGTGTGTATGTATATGTATATATATATATAAAATTTAAATGAAGACTTCTTTTAATTTCATTGATGTATTTTTTTACTTTTCTGTTTACAAGGCTGTGTGTAACAGTATTATTTTTGGTGCTACCACTAGATGGCCATTAAATTGTATCTTCCACAAATTGGAAATTGTGGTTTTGTTCCAAAGGAGGAACTTCAGTCATAGTTTTATAAGAAACAGGGGAAAAAACTGAAGATTTACTTTATTTTATTTTTTAATACCAAATATTTTTTTTTTTTTTTTACACAGAATTGTTAAATTAAAAACATCTCTTTATTACTGAGCACTGGTTGTCAGGTCAAGTTTTGCATAAAAAAAATAGGATAACCCTTCACATTTTCTTCTTTTCTGCTTTATTTGGTTTTGGCACTCTGAAACGTGTCTTCTGCAAATATAGTAGATTCTTGGCAAAAATCCTCGGAATATGGCCCATGTACAAGAGAACAGCCAGTGTCATACCTAGAAAACAGACATTCAATGTATACAATGTGTTCACTTTTAAAGATCTAAGAGTATATGCACTAATGTTTCATTTAATCAAATTTACCTGTGAGAGAGCCCAGCCAGTAGACCACTGCATACTCTGTGAAGGTAAATCCAGAACAGTGGAAGGTGAGTCCATACGCCAACGATGGATTCATGTAAGCTGAGGTGTAACTTCTGGCTGTAGCAAAGAATGGACAAATAGTTTTTGTTAAATTTTCAGCTCCAAGTCAACTGGTTAAACACTCAAACCCAACATTAAAAAGTTTTGTCTTAAAAATGCATGAAAACACATTCAAAATAAGGGCTTCTTTGGCATCAGTGAAAAAGCAGAAGAAGAAATGCTTAAATAATGTAATGATGATTATGAAAGGACCAGTTCACCCAAGGCTTACCTGTATGGGACAAGAATGTGAGGAGGACAGCAATCAGGGGTACTCGGATCAGAGCAGATCTAAGTCGCAGGTTTAAGTGGATGAGGTGTAAGATGAGTGCACAGACACACTCAGTAAAAAATCCCTGAAGAACAGAGACCAGCAGAGATGTGCTGCACTCTCTGGCTATCAGGTTTTTGATCATATGCATGTCTGTCAGCTCCAGGCTCCAATAGTGTGTGGCTGCAAGAAGGCCAAGGTGAGCCCCGACAAACTGGGCTGCAACAGCAAGCAGAGTGGGTACGGTGGCGGCCTCAAGCTGCAGGAATTTCTGCACAGCCAGGGTGGGATTCCCTGATGCGTTACCACAGATCACACCGTGTGTAAGCAGCACCAAAAATAGTATGGTTACAGTCACATCAGGACCCAAACCCCCGGCCCAGTCACCCACCTCCACAATGGTCTGGACCTCCAGCCAACATGCCACCAGCATGAAAGAGGAAGCAAACTCTGAAATAAAGCTGAACCATGGCCATTTGTTAACAAGAAATCGAACCGAGGCTGCAAAAGTCAAAGCAGCCAGGAAGTATCCGAAAGATGCATTCAGTCCAGACATAGCTCAGATGAGATGTCCCCTTCTGTCTTTTGGAAAAAAAAAAAAAGAAATTAATGAGGAGTTGACTTTACAACTGTACTCACTGTTTGACAACGTGGCACATGCACAGACACATTTCTTATCAGAGACACGTCAGGTTTTTATCACACAACCACCTGCCAAAATACACATGGGCTTTTGCAAGGTCAGGTCAGGAAGCTGGCCTTCATTCAGTGGTCATTTATTATTATCATTGTGTCAAAGCTTTGGTTAAAAAGATCTTCAGTGTCTAGAGGAAAACATATAATGTCAATCTGTTTCCTAATACTAAAAGACCTTATTTTCTTGTCATTTGTTTTAGATAGCATTCTGATGAGGATTATACATCTAGCTTGGACTTGGTAAAGTACATTCAGATGAAGCATGTAATGGTGCAACTAAATATTAAAAAAATAATCAGTGCAAAACTAAACTAAACTTCTCTATAGGACTTATGCTATACTGTGTCTTGGCTACAGTGCATAAAAAATACATTTTTGCAAGCAGACTTTCAAAGGCCCACATTACAATGTCAAGCAAGTGAGGACAATTTATTCTTACAGTGCTTTCACAGATAAAAATCACAAAGTGTTTTACAAAGCCAGTACACAACATACAGACCTTTTTTAGCTTCTGAAGTGGGGAATGCCAGAGAAAGTTTGAAAACCACTGCAGTAATTGAAATAAAATGAACACAAATTTAATTTAAAAAGAAAGAAGACTGGAATTAAAAGCAATAAAAAAAAAATCTAAACTTTGAAATGTACACTACAAAATAATTACAACTGGGTTTAAAATAGTGCAAGAATTAAATTTCAACAGAGATATGGGAGATTTAGCTGGCTTTTAAAAGGATCTACAGAATTCACAAATCTTTGGCAGTCATTCCACAGATCAAGTGCCACTGCTTGAAATATCATCCAGGGTCATTAGGCAGGTGTATTGGAAATTAACTTTAGCATGTTTGTCCTAAGCCAGCGACATGAAGAGCGATGGTAAAGGAGATTGACCACATTCACAGGAGATACAAACACCAAATGACAGAAAGTCAAGGCTATATCAGATCATAGGACAGCATTTTTTGAGGCACCAATGAAACCCTTTGTCTTAGCTGCACTAATCTTTAATTTTTCACCATGTCACTGTTTGCATTAATGCAGTCTTCAAGACTTGATAACCTATAAGCCTCAAAATATTTGAAAGAAAAATAAAACCTGTTAATTAAAAAGTGTCAAATGTTAAAACTGTCAACAATCTATACCAAGGGCAGTAAAAATAAAACAAATGACAGGGACCCCAGAATTGAGTTCTGGAGAACACTGCAAGACCGTGAGGAGGGAAAAGTCTCCAAAAGAGAGGGTGACTTTTATTATTGAACCCAGTCATATAACCTAGCATCCAATAATCATCTGTGTCAAATGCAAAACTGAGGTTAACTAGTACAAAGACAGAACAATTACCTGCCACGAACATCGAGACCATAACCTAATGATTGTGACGTCTCGAACTGTGAAGACACATTAAATGCCATTGTCAAAAACAGCATGCAAATAGAATCAAGTCAAAGACTTATGATACATGTTTATTGTGTTAACTTTCTTAGTTTGTGTTAGCATGCAAACATTTGCAATAATTATCACTGAACAGCAGAGGCTGAAGCAAATTTTCATTTTTTAAGTTATTTGGTCAAAAATCAAACAAAAAACAACTAGATTGTGGTGTTGTAGAAAAAGCTAAGGGTTCCCTATTACAGTTCATCCATCCTGGAATTCTTCATCATGGGGCCTTGAATGTTTCCAGATATCTGAAGAAAATTCATCCAACAACTAATGAGATATTTTAGCCTGGAACAAAGTGGGGAGCTGACAGTTCAGCAAACTGGCATTTCTTTTTTTCAAACTGGACTAAAAGAAAATGAAAACATGTCTGCTTTGCACTTTAACAAATTCATCTCCAGAAGATTTGTATACATCTGTGTGAGCCTCAGTCAAAAAAAAGTCATAAACCAGGAGACCTTTAACACAGTTCCATGCTTGGGCCTAGCTGCTTTTGTAACAACAGGTACTCACGAGGTACTAAAAGCATTATATTTTCCACTCTCCTTTTCACTTTTTTATCTGTTAAGAAAAAAAGGAGAACTCCTCAATGGCAGCAGCCTCCCCTAGCAAGAATGCACTTAGAAACTGATCACAAAAAAAGAGCCCAATGTGAGCCCCCATCCTCAGAGGCCCTGCTCCTCAACCTACTGAATTCAAAGGATCAACAAATTTATTGTTTGTCTGACACATTTCGGCTTGTGGCCTTCATCAGGGTCATGATGAAGGCCCTGGAGCTTTAACTTCTAAACTTAATCCACTTTTCCATGCACCTTGGAAGAACAGACCTGTTCTGTCGGCTCGTGGATGTGTACTTAATATTACGCAGGTATTTTTCAGTGTTGTGGCTAACAGGTGTAATTGGTTGTTTTGCTTCCATCTTGTGGTTGAGTAGTAAAACATGGTGCATTGTATACTGCTGGTATGTTACATACAACTGCTGCATTGTGAATGTTAGTGGGGACGTGTTCATAGTGTGAAACAGGAAATATGATCCATGTAATTAACTGAACGGGTTACATGTAGCTTGTTATTTGTATAACACCAAATCTAAAGCTTTAGCCATAACCCCCAATGAAATGTAATAAAGAATAAATGCAAATCCTAATTTGTGATTGGACTAAATGGATCACAGATGTCAGGTTAAAAACCGGGGAGTGCTGTGCTGTGAATCCAATGTTTATGGAATATGGGAGAGCTAACAAAGCAGTGGAAAAGATGAAATCTCCATCCAGCTCCTGCTTTAAGTTTCATGCTGCATGTTAAAACAAAGCAGAAAGCAAAGCCTGGTTGGTATTTTCAGCTGAAGCGCTAGCTTTGTCGACAAAAACCGCGCTTGGAAGTTCATTTCATTATAAATTTGTTACGTGCACTGATACTCAGACTTGAAGCGGAAGTTGTGAAACGTCGCCGTGTTGTGTCAGTGTGTGTATGTATGTGTGTGTGTGTAGGTGGGTGAGCCTACAGTGAAGAAGTGATGGGCAGGGGAAGAGCCGACTCTCAGAGAGGAATGAAAACTTGTCGGGGATGGCGGACAAACCTCCGACACTGGTTGTGAAGCTGTTTGCCGCCGGTTTTTACGGAATCAGCTCGTTCCTGATCGTCGTGGTGAACAAAAGTGTCCTCACTAACTACAGGTAACGGTTTCGCTGTAACGCCTCTAACATTACAGTTGATAAGCTGCCATGCTAGCTAACCTAGCTAGTGGAAGTTGTGCAGGCTGAATAGCGGACCAACACCGTGGTGCTTATTAGCCTAACGGCAACTTTTACCCAGCGATAGTAATCTTGTGGTGCAGACAGACACCGGGGAGCTTCTCTTTCTGTAGCTGTATTAGGCAACATTTTAACCCTTCAGTGTTTAGTACGAGGTTAGCTAACTACAGTGTGTTGAGTTTGTAAGCATTAACATTTACTGGAGATTCATCTCTACTCTTTTAGGTTCCCGTCTTCGATATGTGTCGGAATAGGACAAGTAAGTGAAACGTGTAGCTAGGCTCACACCACTCCTTTAATACTAGGAGGTATGGACACTGATTTCTTAATGAATCTGTGTGCAGATGTTGGCCACGGTGATTGTGCTGTGGGTGGGCAAGGCTGCAAGGGTGATCAGCTTCCCGGACTGTGATGATAGCATACCTCGAAAGGTGAGACTCACCTGTCTATCTCTGTTTTTGAATGAAGATCACCCATCATTTTTTGCCAGTTTCCAGAGGCCCAAGTGCAGACTTTGGATGTCTTGTTTTGCTGGATAAACTGCCCAAATATCAAATGTGTTTACTAGAGCCCAAACGATATGTCAGTGTATATATAATAGTTTATCAGTATTGGCATATATGTTGCCCACTATGCACAGATATGAATTTTATGCTTTAAAAAAAAAAAAAAAAAAAGAATATAGTTGAAATTCATGGGATAATTTAGAAATTATATCATCAGATAATTTCAATCAGCACTGTCTGCAGTACCTGGAGTGCCTGTGGCTCAGGAGTAAAAGGGGGCTGCCCACTAATTGGAAGGTCTGTAAGTTTAATTCCCAGCTCCTTCAGTCCACACAATGAAGTATTTTTGGGCTAAATATTGAACCCCGAATTGTGCGTTAGATTAAGGCGGTGTATGCATAGGATAAGTGGCTTGTAGTGTAAAAGCACTTTGAGCAGATACTGGTGCAAAGCCAAGCTGTGTCTGCATGTCCAGTTGCAAATTAGTTTTTTGAAATATATTGTTGAAAAGCTAATAAACAATGACCCCACCATTTTCCCTTTTCAGTATTACTAACATACCTATGTATATGTAAGGAATATCAGCTGATATTTCAATATAAGAATGTTTTACCTACTTAAAAATGGCATTGGCCCACAAAATTCAGTGTCGGTTGATCTCTAAGTCGGGCTTTTACCGAAGGCTACCAGTTAACCTTTTGTACGATCACTTAACCTTCTTGTTTCCGCTCTAAAATAATACATTTGGCCAAACCTTCCTTTCCCTTTTTTCTAGACATTTCCTCTACCTCTCCTTTATGTGGGAAATCAAATCACTGGTTTGTTTGGAACCAAAAGGCTAAAGTAAGTTCTCTAAACTGTATAGAAAATTAAAAACTATTTGAGCATTACTTTGGATGTTTTGCAAAGTTTTTGTTTCACCATTTACACCCTCTTCCGCCAGTCTGCCGATGTTTACGGTCCTCAGGAGATTCTCCATCTTATTCACCATGCTGGCTGAGGGATTTCTGCTCAAGTAAGATCGTACATAACAGATAACCCACTTTTTTTGGCCATTTACTGGTCGTTTTTTGTTCAGTTCCAGCTCTAAGCAGTCATATTGAATTTCATTGCTTTACTGTCTTTCACTTGTGGCAGGAAGAAATTCTCCAGACCAGTTCAGCTCACAGTGTTTACAATGATCCTTGGGGCGTTTATAGCCGCAAGGTAAGTTCTACTAAATCCAGGTGCGCCTGCTGTTAACCAGACCAGAATTACCTTCACTACAAAGGGGTGCTTTGTCCAGATATACGTCCACACGTAGTTGCTATTATTTCCCTTGTCATTAGACAATCTGCAGCTAAAGGAGCCTTGTCTAAACATAGCATAACTACAGCTTAATTGTTAGTGACTGAACAGGTTTTTATTTTCTTGACACTTTCTCTTGCTTTCTCTCCTTTCTGATCATAGTGCTGACTTATCCTTTGACCTGCAAGGCTATGTGTTCATTCTCCTGAACGACGTACTGACTGCAGCCAACGGAGCCTATGTAAAACAAAAATTAGATGCAAAGGTATGTGGCAGCAACATCTGATGAATGGTGACCATTGTTGGGTGGGAGCTGTATTTGGCATTGAGTTGATGATGTGTGAATGTGGAGAACTCACACTGTCCTTCAGCATCTAGTTTAAAGGAACTCAATATGCAGAAATACCATGCGTCATTTTTTTACCCCCACTAATTTGATTAGATAAAGCAGAGAAAATATTTGTGACTCAAGGATTTTCTAAAATCTTACTGTGCTGCCTAACTAAATTGTTTCTTTGAGATTAGTTGTCAGATCTGTTTTGACCTGCTCAGAAATCTCTTGTTTAAGCCTGTTTAAGTCGTATTTTATGTCACAAGGGCAGACTGGACTACACAGTTCTCACATTACCGCAAGGGCAGAGCCAGATTTAGTCTATGATGTCTATAGAGCACCATCTGCTAGTACTGAGCCATACAGAGGTGTGTGTTTGTGTGTGTGTGTGTGTGTGTGTGTGTGTGTGTGTGTGATTGAGGGGGTGAAACAGAATGCAAACAAGAAGTTCTAGGTTGTGCCATGTATGACATCTGTATGCTAGTTGGTGAGGAATGCACTGAAAGACTTGTGAATAACACTCTGTTCTGGCTCTGCTTATTCTGTGTGTTCCTGTTGCTCCCTTCCCACCTGTTTCTCTGCTTTTCTTTTTTTTTTTTTTTCAGGAGTTGGGGAAATATGGATTATTGTATTATAATGCATTATTTATGATAATTCCCACTCTGCTGTTGGCTCATGTTACTGGAGATATGCAGAAGGTGAGGAGTTAGACTTTTCTGTTCTGCTTCTGTTGTGTTGCCTTGTATTAATCACTATTCATGGCTATTTTTTTAAACACTATATTGTTAAATTGGTGCTTTTTTAACAGCAGCTGAACCATCATCATCAAATCCTTTTAGTTTGTGATTTCAGTACCAGTCATTTATTGCTAGGTTTAATCCTACTTTTAAGTGAGTGCACATATGTGTAAGCATGGGCGTGTGCTGTAAATATGAGCTGTCTTTTTATTTGGTCAGTGTTGGCAGAGACTTTCTGGGTTGCCTAGCTGGGGCCCAGCAGCCAGAAAGACACAAAGATGCTATTATGCACCTAGTGGAGTTATTACAGCAGCGTCTACTACTTCCCTGACTGAATAACCACAGTAGATATAAACTAAAACTCCTCAGTACTCCTCCTTTCTTTAACCAAATGCCCAACTTTACAAATCAAAAAGCACTAATTTATTTATTTTGCTAATCATATATGTTTTATTTGCAGTTGCCTACTTAGCTGGTGTTACCCTTGTTTTTTTCTTTGCTTTTTATGTGTTTGTTTCAGTTCGTGTTTCTTATACTCTGCTTCTCCTCTTAGGCAGTGGAATATGAGGGCTGGTCAGATGCGTTTTTCCTCTCCCAGTTCATCCTTTCCTGTGTCATGGGGTAAGATGCAGTCTAGAGATTAAACGTGACATCATCAGTGCACCATCTGCATTATGCTAAATGCCTGTAATTAACACAGTGAAATCTGATTTCAGTTTCCAGTAAACATTAAGTCAAATGCAACAGGATATAATTTTTTTTATTTTTTTCCCAGGTTTGTTCTGATGTATTCCACTGTGCTCTGTACACAGTACAACTCAGCATTGACAACTACAATCGTGGGATGTATTAAGGTGAGCTGCATGTGTGAGGGAAGTAATGGTTAAATATACAAGAACCCATAATCCTCAGGTTTGTTAATATTTTCTCCATTTTGCAGAATGTCCTAGTGACATACATTGGGATGGTACTCAGCGGGGACTACATTTTCTCATGGACTAACTTCTTAGGTTTGAACATAAGGTAAAGAAATCCCAAGACTTTTTTTTTTTTTTTTAATGTTTGCTCAAATGTCTCGTTGTCTAGACAGATAATAATGATTTCAAATACACCTGCCTGACTCCTCACCCATCTAACATTCCAATGTGTAAATTTAGCATTGTACGGTCACACAGCAGATCGAGTCAGTTACATAAAAACATAACATGCAATGGCTGGGTGATATGCCACTGTCATTCTACCAAGTGACAACTGCAGATATATTCCCAGCATTTTGTGTGTGGAACAAAACTGGACTAGACTGCTGATATTGATCCAATTCATTTGCCAGTTCCTTCCTGGCACGGGTGTGTCATAGTGCGTCCACTACCCCTGCATGGCTTTGAACACCGGGAGCATTTGAGACGCAAAGTGTTTGGTTGACAGGGTGTTTTATTTTGAAAATTAACCATATGCTCTGTGCCATTCTGGTCTGTGCAGCTAGGTTTAAAAAAAAAAAAAAAAAAAAGACCCAGGG
>VUQI01018180.1:1389-14128 GCA_015106735.1 Paratilapia polleni | reverse complement strand
ATCGAACCTTCCAACAGTGTTATGGCGGAAACTTCCTGGCTCACTGGAACAGAGTGTCTACAGTGAAAAAGCCTGTGATCGCAGCTGTCAATGGATTTGCTGTAGGTTTCAGGGGGTTTTTTTTGTTTATTTTCACTGACTAGAGGTATTGGTATTTCCATATAGGATTGTTAGTTTTGTTGGGCGATGAGGCCTGATAAGCAGCTGTTGTTTTTTTTTGAGGTCAGGGCTCTTTGTAGGCCAGTTTAGGTTTTCCACAAGAGGCTCAGGAAATGTCCCTCACATTGTACAGAGGGGCATTATTATTAAAAACAAGGGAAGCTTAATTATTATGCCTACTTCTTCTGCTGAATAGTCAGTGTTTCGTGTTTCATACATGCCTTGTGCTCTTTCAGCTCGGTGGAGGCTGTGAGTTGGCAATGATGTGTGACATCATCTACGCTGGGGAAAAGGCTCAGTTCGGCCAACCAGAAATCCTGCTGGGGACCATTCCTGGTAAAGTTTAATTTATGCATCTACTTTTCTCTCTGCTGAGACTTCACTTTATACTGAGGCTGGCTTTTGGAGCAGCTGATTGTAACATCTCTCTACCTGTAGGGGCGGGTGGCACCCAGAGGCTGACGCGTGCAGTGGGCAAATCCCTGGCAATGGAAATGGTACTAACAGGGGACAGGATTAGTGCTCAAGAAGCCAAGCAATCGGGTAACAACACAGTACATTTACTCAAGCTTTTTGTAGCACTTTTCTTGAGTATTTTAGTTTGTAAAGCATTTATACCTGAACTGAACTAGAGTTCAAAGGGAAATATTGTGCTTTTTACTCCTCCAGAATACAAAAAAACCCCAAAAAACTCTTGTTTGGCATGTGGCCCATCTTATGCAGTGGCAAAAGAGAAATGTCAGCCCTTACCTTCTTGATGAATTCATTTAAATAAAAAAAGTGTTTGAGGTCCAGAAAGAGAAAAATTCACAGTTAAAAACATCCAACAGACATCACATTTGTGCTTTGTATGAATGACCTTTTCTTAAAATTGACTATTTTTAGAATATAGTATTGGTACTTTTACATACGGGAAGGATCTGAATACTTCTGCAGCTGGATAACAGCAAAGCTAAGCTGTACACAGCATAGACCTGCATTCAAATACAAATTTGATATGAGTACTGCACCTAATGTCTAAATGCTCCTTATAGTTATTGTTATTGATTCAGTATCTTTGTGAGTCTCCCAGGTTTGGTGAGTAAAGTTTATCCTGTGGACCAGCTTGTGTCTGAAGCTGTAAAATGTGGAGAGAAAATTGCTGGCAACTCCAAACTGGTGTCCGCCATGGCTAAAGAGGCTGTTAACGCAGGTGTGTGACGCTTGTTTCTACTCTTTTTAAAAAAGCTAAATATTTTAAAACGGACTCAACTGAATATATTTCGATTTCATCTGTTTGTGTGATGGCAGCTTTTGAACTGACTCTGGCTGAGGGGAATCGCTTAGAAAAGCGTTTATTCCACGCTACCTTTGCAACGGTGAGTAGAAGAGCCAATGCAAGACCAAGTGAAAATGACTGAATCATATTTTGGTAATCTATTCATGATGTCTGTATATATATTTTTTCCCTATAGGATGATCGTAAAGAAGGCATGACGGCCTTTGTGGAGAAGAGAAAGGCCAGTTTCCAGGACAAGTAGAAAAGGAGCAGATCAAGATCACGGCCAAGAACACAAAGTTTATGATATCAGTGGCTCACTTCCTTACTTGCAATATGTTGAGTGATGCAAAAATCCAGATTTATTGGAACGTGCAGCGCTGTTAGGACTAGGATTTGGCACCGAGTGAGTGCACAAGAGTGTCTTTATCTCAGCAAAGCCCTGTCTGTCAAGGATCAGTATCCAAATCAAATGCAGTCAGGGTGCAAGAGGATTGTTTGTGAGTATGATTTGATTACTGTGATATAGCCAGCATGTAACAAGAGGAATGAGTCTTGTGACATGTAGTGACTTTGCCTTTGCATTCGTCAAATATTTGTCTGTATTTTGTAGGCAACTTATTCTGTGTACATTTTACTAATAAATCCCTGGAGTGACTCTTAAGGCAAGAAGACATGGGAAGACTTTTATTTTATTATTATTATTATTAACTTCCTCTTAAAGACATTAATTTATTCCTTATCACATATGTATATCAACTGAAATTTCATGTACCTCACATTTGCTTATTGGCAAGTAAAGGCTGATTCTTAACATGTTGACTCACTGGCCACTTTGTTAGGTACACCTGTTCAACTGCTCTGTAACACAAATATCTAATCAGCCAATTGCATGACAGGAACCCAATGCCTTTTTCACTTATTTTAGTGCCTTACTAAAGGAAACGATGACTATTCATCACCTCCAATCCCCTGACCCCTGACACCTCTAGCAAGGTGTAACTAATGAAGTGTACTTCACATTTGTTTATACACACATGAAATAGATGAAAGTCAGTAAATAATATCAGCTACAAATCTGAAATTTGGCCTTCAGACCACTAGATGGGCCTCTTGTGCTGCTACACAAAGGCAGAGAAACCTGACATGGCCAGTAAATTCTGTGACAGGCCCACAGAGCAGACTGGCACCGAGTTGGACAAATAAGTGGAAAGTTTAAATCTATAAAGTCACTAAAATACGGTAAGTTGACAGCATTGGGTTTTGATTATTAGATCTCATCCGTCTACAATAGAAAATGTGGTACTTTATCTTTACTCAAAATAAATAGTGCATTAACTAATAGTGCAATTTTACAGCCTCCGCCCTTTGGACAAAATGTCATTGGTGCTTGTTCTCCCTTAAATTACTGGTTCTCATTTGGAAAAAAAAAATATAATCTCAGCAGCAAGTATGCCAATAAAATTAAGATAAAACAATGAAAATAATGACCAGACTGATCACGAAGTAAAGGCTTCCGCGACATCTATTGAGTGAAGATCTTCGGGTCCACATAAAACCATAATTTTCACTTCAAAGAAAACAGCAGAACAAATTTGGTTAGTGCGCACTTTCTTTTGCCGCTCCAATCATCAGGAGGCACCTTCTTTCTCTCTGATCTTCACACGGCGGTGCCCCATATCTTCACAAGTCCGTGGCCTAATTGATTTTTTTTTTTCATTCAATATTCCCCTGGAGTTTGCTTTCTTGTCAGCCCCCCTGAAACAAACCTTTAAAAAGGAGGAGAAAAAAAACTGGTCTCTTCTCTCCGCGGGGAAGCACAAAAGTCCGCAGAGAGGGCCCGAAAAGAAACCCCTCTTTGAGGCTACCGAAAGGTCAAAATAATAAATGTAGACTCAATTGAGGCTCTCCGGGCAGACAAAGGGGGCAAAACGTTACATTTTGGCAGCGCGGACCCTCATAGCGTGATAAACTCATTTAAAGAAGCCGGAATAAAGAGAGAGCAGCGTGGGTCCGGAGAGGGTGAAGGGGCTCTCAGTCTGGCAGACAGGCCTGACTCCTGCAAAGGCCTTTTCTCCTGCTCAGCAGCCTCCCATCTCTCCCCCCAAAACCCGCTCTTATCTTCCTAAACAGCATTGCATCTGTGCCACTCAGTCATGCCCGGATATCTCCGCTTTTATGTCAGTGTAATATTCTCATAAAATCCGTTTCCATGCATTAAACTCAGCAAAGAAGGCCAAAAGCGGATTTACAGAGAAGGGAAAGGAGTGACACGATTTTTTTCTCATAAGAAGCAACACAAACCTAAAAATAAGGTTATAGTTAAGTGTAGAAAAATATATTTATTTATGAATTTTATGGTGGGCTATATTTTATTTATATATATGTGTGTGTGTGTGTGTGTGTGTGTGTGTGTGTGTGTGTGTGTGTGTGAAATGGTACACATAGCCTAGACCATCCCAAATCCTTTTAGTGAGTATAACCAAGCAGGCATATCATGAACATTTGCAGATTAAAAGCATGCAATAAAGTGCCAGTGCTTCTCCGGTCCATTATTACCAGCATCTACACAAGGATTGTAAATTCAGTGTAAAAGCCCACAAGCCTGCACTGTGACTTTACTTTTTTAAAAGCCTTTTTATATGCAGATCAGCACCGGGCCCTGCGGTCATGGAAAGGATTCCTCAGCATTTTTCTGTCATCCAGCTGAGAGTTTTTCTGGCTCCGATGAAACAAGCCGGGTGGAGTGGTTTTCATCTGACAAATATTTTCATTATCTCACTTTCTTGGCATCAGAGACCCTGTCGGAATAACACATTCACCGGTGTCTGCTTTGAATTATGCCCACCCAAGGGTGTCAGAAACAACACGAACCTAAGATCAATTACGTAGACTGCGGGGCTAACAAAGCGACCCTGCTTTATAGTTTCAGATAAACTACCACAGTGTCATTAGATTACTTTTACTAAGTGAAGGGGACAAAAAACATAAATGTCAACCTTATTTAGTACTAATTAAGGCTTGTGGTGGACATGTAGCCTGCTTTTTAACCCACAGTAGTATTTGCATGCTATGAAATTTATTTATTTATTTATTTATTTATTTTGTGCCAGAAACCGGGCTCTTGGATTATGGCTCGGAGACAATAAAGTATATTTTAAGTTTTAAGTTCAAGGAAAGTGAGCCAACCAATCAGATTTGTCAGCTTGAGCACATGATGCGTTTACGTGCGTCTACGAAGACGGTCAAGATAGTTACTGCTCAAGCTAAAGCCTCTGTCCGGCAGACCAGACTTAAAAAATTAAACAGTCTGAAATTTTGACTTTGACGAAACAAGTTCCCTCCATAATAAATGCTTGAAACCTGATACCCGGTGAAAGTTTTTTTTTCTTCTTACTAAATGGATAATTTTGTGGTTTTTAGTGTGTTTGGCGGAGCTAAACGAAGGCGGAAGTCTGTTAGAGGGACTGCTCTCGCTTCGCTTCAATCCTCCCCGGTTCTCCGTGTTTTGTGGCTGGAAGTATGGTCGTACTGAGAGGAATCCCCTCTGTTTTATCACCTGAACTGCTGTACGCTCTCGCTAAAATGGGCCACGGGGATGAGCTGGGTATGATATGACATACATAGCTGCTAACAGTGGTGGCCTATAACCTGTGTACACTGCAGTCTAAGTTTATGTCAACACCACGAAAAGGGTCATTAACCTGTAACTATATGGCACAGATAAAGGGCAGAGATTTAACACCTTGTTCATTAGGTCACTGACTCGTTTTTTTGTTTTTGTTTTTTTTTTCCTCAGTGCTTGCTGATGCAAATTTCCCAACGTCTTCCATTTGTGCATGTGGCCCAAAAGAGATAAGGGCTGATGGTATGTAAATACATCTGTGGTGTGTGTGTGTTTCAGGTTTGTTGTTCAAACTGTGTATAATCTTTATGCAGGTTTGGGAATCCCGCAGCTTTTGGAGGCTATTTTGAAGCTTTTGCCCCTGGACACCTACGTCCCCTGTCCGGTACTGCACCAAAAGCATCTGCCTAAACCTTCTGCCACTTTTCTTCCTGACTGTAAATTTTTATGAACAGTGTGGACTTTTGTTCATATCATGTAACATCTGTGCTGTTATGTTTCCACAGGCAGCAGTCATGGATCTGGTAGACAGTGACAAACAGAGGTGTTTAGCTGTCCCAGTGTGGGAGACCTACACACAGCTCCTGAGCCAGGCAGGCTCTCAGGTAAGACAACCAGTTCACCCTGTTATTAAGTAAAACAAAGTGAATGTGTTTTCTTTTGATTTTTGACTCTCGGTGTGCTGATTTCTGTTTATGTACAGGCTCCTCTTGAGAAGGTGGAAAGGTTTGCTTTCTATGAACGAGCCAAGAAGGCCTATGCTGTTGTGGCAACAGGGTAGGTGTATTTTCTCTGCCTTCATTTGATTCGTACAGCTAAATATCATCTGCACAACAGAACACCATAAAAATCTAGCCTCATTTTTTCAAACTTGTCTATGAAAATGCACAAGTTTAATATGTCCTCTTTATTGTTTTCCTCAGGGAAACAGCTCTGTATGGTAACCTGATACTGAAGAAGGGGGTCATTCCTGCTGAGCAGCTGCAGTGATACATACACATATTGAACTCAGTGGTTACTGATGATAATGAATTTAGTTTTTAATTTCTGTTGTTCAGCAACATCAGGCACTAAATGAATTCTTTACAGGCAAAATTAAATGAATATTTTTGCATAAAGGTTATTTGTGCAGAAGCAGTGAATTCAAAACATTTTTTGTTAATCTGTACTGTAAATACAATCTAACTAATCTACCCTTTACATGGAGCAGAGAGGATTTTGTATTTTTGTAATTAATATCTGCATTATATGTTCATTTCAATAAATAAATAAAACACAGTCTTTGATGGGAGTCTTCATAGTATCTTTATCATCAAGATGCATATGAGTGATACAGATTTAGGTGTGTTGATTCTTAGTGAAGCTTTAAGGTAGTGTTACAGAATCAAATGAGGTTCCTTATTTTATTTTTTTTACCCATTGCAAATACATGCACTAAATTGATAAAGAGCTGAGTTATTGGAAGATCAGCGATGGTAAAGCTCATCCAGATCTTCCTCTGGCTCACTGTGCTTCCTCTGAGATGGAAAATTGACAGGATAGACAGCTCTAGTGTCACCATGGTAAAAGACGGGTATGACTTGATCTTTGTGGTACAGATCATCCATGTCCTCCTCAGGCTTGAGGTGAACTCTGGCCAGCTCCTCCCTTGCTTTGACTCCACCCCAGTCCTGCTCAGGTTCTTCTGGAGACACTTCCATTAAAACAGGGTGGTCAATATCATCTTTATCCTCCTCGGCTTTCTGCTTGTACTTCATGTTGTCATCTCTCTGCATGGCAACCTGGGCAGCCTTGACATTGGCAACAGCGAGGACATCCAAGGTTTGGATTCGACCTTGGAGATCACCCACTGAGGGATGGTACAGCTCATCCAAGTCTTCCTCAGCTTTCAGATTTTTTTTGTCCTGTTCAGTTCCTCTCATATTCTTCCAAATCCTCATGCTGGGGTCGATCTCATGCTGGATCCCATCCATGTCCTCTGGAGGCTCAACTTCCACTGCCAAGGATAGCTTTCCATTGTCATCTATGGACCTGAAATGAGTATAAGTGTCATTCTGCATTTGCTTAGTCCAAGCAAAGATTAATCCATTTTACTTTAGTTTAAGAAACTACAACTTACATGACAGCTTCCTGAATGGTTTTATCTGGAAGTTTATTCTGAGAAAAGAGCACAAATATTACATGATTGTTGTCCACATAAATACTAGTAACCACATGTTTAAAGTTATCACTAAGGTTGATTGTAATGTAAGACTGCTAACATTTAGACGCAATATATAATACCAAGGGCTTTGCTGTGATGCCAAATATCAGTGAAGCACAGACGATTAGAGAAGTCCTACAAGTGAAAAGACTTCGGGTTAATGTGTAGAGTTCAGCTTCATACTTTACACACAGATCCTTTTCAAGCCACAAAAGTAAAACATGCAATCCAAAAGCATTAAAAAAAAACAGGTTAAATCTTTGAAGAGATTTCTCACCTGAACATGGTGTCTATTTCTGCTGTCAGCTCAGTGTTTGGAATGAGATCTCCTTCTGATCTGCTGTGGAAATGAAGGACCAAAGATCTACCAATAAACCGGTTACACTGTCCAGACCTTTGTATCCTCTCAGTGGCAGCTAATCTAGTCTGTGTTTTGAAAAACATTAAACTTCCCTTTATTATTTAACACTTTATTATTTAACACTTCATAAAGTGTTGTTGCCAGTCAAATACGTCATTCTGTCATCAGAAGTGTCAAAGTGCAGTACGTGTATCTGGGCCGAGTATGTAAAATGCCTTTCGCTTTTATGTTAGCCTGTATTTTTCTGTGTTGTGATTCAAAGGGTTTTTTTGTGTCTGTCATGGAAACACAGTTAAAATATGTAATACATTTACCAATATTATAATTACATTTTATGTGACTATCTTCCTTATCAAGGCTGTAAAGCTCCATAGCTTTACAGCTGAGAGTAAGAGATAAACTTTATCACGCAGTAATAGTTTCTCTACTCTGTATAAGGAGACATTATCTAGGCTCAATATAACCCCAGTGCAATAAAGTTTACTATTACAGTGGGTTCAGAAAGTATTCAGACCACCATCACCTTTTTCAGTTTTGTTATGTTGCAGCCTGATACTACAATCGTTTACAACCGATCTGGGCTTTATGGCAGAGTGGCTAGATGGAAGCCTCTCCTCAGTGCAAAACACATGAAAGCCCACATGGAGTTTGCACCTGAAGGACTTTTAGACTGTGAAGAACAAGATTCTCGGGTCTGATGAAACCAAGATTGAACTGTTTGGCCTGAGTTCTAAACGTTATGTCTGGAGGAAACCAGGCACTGCTCATCACCTACCCAATACCATCCCAACAGTGAAGCATGGTGGCGGCAGCATCATGCTGCGGGGGTATTTTTCAGCTGCAGGGACTGGGAGACTGGTCAGGGTTGAGGGAAAGCTAAATGGAGCAAAGTACAGAGATATCCTCAATGAAAACCTGTTCCACAGTGCTCAGGACCTCAGACTGAGCCGAAGGTTCACCTTCCAACATGATAATGACACTAAGCACATAACAAAGACAACACAGGAGTGGCTTAGGGACAACTCTGTGAATATCCTAGAGTGGCCCAACCAGAGCCCAGACTTGAATCTTTTCAAACATCTCTGGAGAGACCTGAAAATGGCTGTCCACTGGCAGTCCCCATCCAACCTGACTGAGCTTGAGAGGATTTGCAAAGAAGAATGGCAGAAAATCCCCCAATCCAGGTGTTCAAAGTTGTTGTATCATAGTCAAAAAGACTCGAGGCTGTAATTGCTGCCAAAGGTGCGTCAACTAAGTACTAAGTAAAGGGTCTGAATACTTATGTAAATGTAATATTTCTGGTTTTTTTCTTTTAAATAAATTTACAAAAAATCTTAAAATTCTTTTTTCAGTTTCTCATTATGGGGTACTGAGTGTAGATTAATGAAAAAAAATGATTGTCGTATCAGGCTGCAACATAACAAAACTGAAAAAAGTGAAGGGGGTCTGAATACTTTCTGAAGCCACTGTATATATGAATAAAAATAGTTTTCAACTGTTTAGCAAAGCAAAGATCACTGAATCAGCCTTTCTTTCTGCACTCAGTTACATTTACAACTAAATGCAGCGATGAGTTCAAAACACTTTTCCATTTGGCAACCATATTTTCACTGGTGATGAGTTTGAAGTTCATCTGCTGGCCCTGTTTGCTGAAAGACGGTAGCAAAGCAGGCACATATTCATCTACAAAATGTTTGTTTGAAAGGCAGAAACTCACTCACTTCCACACTGCAGGTTCTTGATATCAAGAGCCTGCATAATTTTAAAAATCCACAGAGTTCTGTGTTTCCTGCTCTGTGTTTTTAAATGTTCTGAATTTTTGTTACATATTTTCATCATCATAGTGGGTTTAAACTTCTGCTTTATATCACAATTGCATATCATCAGTTCATATCTCAACTATTCTGAGGACTGTCATGAATTTTTGTGCAGATATTTATGGTCCTCTGGTGATGAAGGCTAATGACTAGCACCACAGTGAGGTTGACATTTATAGTTTTGAGTGAAATATCTGGACAGTGGCATGCATTGCCATAAAATCTGGTACTCTTTTCATTGTAATAATATGGCCCATTCCCTGACATTTGATATAATGACTTTTAGTTTATTTAATACTTTGGTTTATTCCTGCACAGCAATGACACCAGCCTCAGGCACGGCCTACTTTGTGTTCAGTGCTGTGGCAATTAGCAAATGTTACAGTGGTAAATATAGTGGAATATAATGCTGTGAGGCTCTCAGGCAACTAAATAGTCCCAACTTTTCTCACACACATATAGACCTGATTTACTCTTCTGCCCTCTTCTGTGTTTGCCTGATTGCAAACATGAGAGTCAAAGTGTAATGAGTTGCACTGCAGGACCCACAGTCCTACTGTAAAGCCTCAGTGTGGGTGTCACTCGGAAGGATGCAAACACGAAAATCAAGTTTTATATATGTATAATGTTACAGTGCCACAAAGCAAAAAATGCACATACTCCCCATTCCAGGCCTACTTTCATGGGAACCTACTCAGACGCAGACAGAGTCCTACTGTGTACAGCTTTAATCATTTAAAAAGACTAATCACCCTTCACATACACATCCACTGTAGGAGGACAGATTGGAGGCAGATGATAGATCTGTGATCTTAGTGCCAGGCACCACAGACACTGAATCATCTGCGAGTGTGTCAACGCTTCATGCTAAGATCTTATCATACTGCAAAACTGCTTCAGAATAACACATATTCATGTTTGATGTACAGACTAAGTTGTTTAAATTACAACTCAATTATGAATTGCTTTTTGCTGATATGTGAACTCTGGGATTATGTTAAACATCTGTAAATTGAAACACACAGACATAAACTAATTTCACTCATTTAGCTTGCCCCTGAGGAATATAAATTTATTTCAGCTCAGTGTTTCAGCATCTGGCAGTCTCTCTGTCAAAGTGCTGTCGTGTTTCTTCGCTAAATGTCTTTGACTGTTCATCGCCACAGCAGGAGAGCCATTAAGTTAACATGAGTTAATATTTTCTCATGCCAACAGGATTCAGCGTAATGTACAGGAGCTGTAACACACAGCACAAACTTCCTGTTCTGTTTAAGCAATGGCTCCTACATGTCGGCAGTCTCGATCAGATTCACGTGTCCAATATTGAACCAGTGATGAACCAGTGTTGTGTCTACACATAACAGACAACTAAGCAAAGGATCAATTTTAAATTGTATCTTTAGGCACTTTGTTACTAGCAGCCACATAATTTGTTCCAATCTCTTGAGTTGAATCTATTAAAAATGCCAAAGATAACATGGTTTGACAGGCATAAAATAGTATTTTTGCACCAACAAGGTGATTCCCAAAGAACTATTAGCTGAAAACTTGGCATATCTCAGCATGTGTGCAGTGTCCTTAAACATTTTGAGGAAACTGGACAAGTGGAAGACAAAGGAAGAAGTGGCAAGCCTAAAAACAAAAAAGAAAAAAAAAACTATCTACAGCAGATGAACAGTATCTGAAAGTCATGTCCTTAAGTTATAAGAAAAACTATAGAAAAGACCTGACACAACTGGCCCGTCAGTTGATCCATTTACTGTTCGCCTCAGAAATGATCTCAGTGGAAGGGTGGCTGGCAAGAAGCCATTCTTAAGGAAGGCAAACAGGAAGAAAAGGCTGAGGTATGCCAAATTACACAAGAACTGGACTGAAAATCAGTGGCAACAGGTCTTATGATGAATCCAAA
The DNA here is from genome assembly GCA_015106735.1 of Paratilapia polleni. Lineage (NCBI taxonomy): Eukaryota > Metazoa > Chordata > Actinopteri > Cichliformes > Cichlidae > Paratilapia > Paratilapia polleni. The sequence continues at coordinate 2,796 of VUQI01018180.1, read as the reverse complement.
TTTGAAATCTTTGGTTCAAATTGTTATCAATATGTATGGAGGAGGTCAGGAGAGAGGTACAACAGTGAGTGTCTACAGCCATCTGTAAAACATGGTGGAGGCTCTGTCATGGTTTGGGGCTGCATTTCAGCCAATGGAGTTGGAGATCTCGTCAAAATTGATGGAATTCTGAAAGCAGAAAAGTACCATCAGATTTTGATTCACTATGCAATACCATCTGGAAAGCGTCTGATTGACAACAGCTTCATTTTTCAGCATGAAAATAATCCCAAACACAGTGCCAATGCATTAAAAGCATACCTGAATAGAAAATCATACAATGGAACACTATTAGTCATGGATTGGCCTCCCCAGAGCCCGGACCTCAACATTATTGAAGCAGTGTGGGATCATCTTGATATAGAACAGAATAAAAGGCAGCCAACATCCAAAGAAGAGCTTTGAATGTCTTTCAAGAAGCCTGGAAAACTAGTCCTGAAGACTATTTAAAGAAATTGTAAGAAAGCTTGTCTAAGAGAGTTCAAAGTGGGCTGAATGATGAGGGTGGTCATACCAGCAAGTTCGTTAGAATTGTATAAACTCTGTTTTTGCCTTATAGACTGCATTTCCATGTATGCTTCAATAAATCACTGCACCTATTTCCCGTTTTGCTAACAAAATATAAAGAAATGAGGGGTGGCTCCAGACCTTTGCATAGTACTGTAGATAAAAAGATATTTTTCTCATGTTTGGATAGTAAGCATGAAGCTACTAAACGTTGGTCTAGCTTAGCATGAAGACTAAAGGCAGAGGGAAACAGCTGGCCTGGTTCTGCCCCGTTAACACACAAACTGTTTCACACTTAAACGGTTTTCAGTCTGCATGCTATGCTAACCTAGCTGTACTGATCAGGAAGGAAGCTAATAAAGATTTTCCCCAAAATGTCAATTAACTATTCCTTTAGACACAATCTAGTCGTTGTGAAGACAATCATAAAAACATACTTACTATTTATAATCTTGAGAAACATGCACTGGTTGATCTCCCAGAAACCACAACCTAAGACATCCAAGAAAGTCTTGAAAGCAAGCTTTGGTGGATATACAGTAGTGTGACACAGCTCTTACCGATCTGCCCTTTATTTCCTGCACACATCTTCAAACATATTCCATGTGAAACCCAGAGGCAGAAATGGACTGACCTCTAGGCACTGCTCCCTGGACTTCTGACAGTCCCACAGGTTTACAGGAAAATCTGATCCTTCTTATGAGTAAACTGTATTAGTGACCCCACCTAGTATTAATTGCAACACAGTGAGGCATAAATGTGTGAACTTTGAATTATATCTTAAAATATACCAATTTTTTTTATAATTGAAAGGAATAGCAGCTAAAAAAAAAAAAAAAAAAAAAAAAAAAAAAAAAAAAA
>VUQI01018179.1:1494-13375 GCA_015106735.1 Paratilapia polleni | reverse complement strand
TGGCCAGCCCAATCTCCAGACCTGAACCCCATTGAAAACCTCTGGAATGTGATCAAGAGGAAGATGGATGGTCATAAGCCATCAAACAAAGCTGAGCTGCTTGAATTCTTGCACCAGGAATGGCATAAAGTCACCCAACAGCAATGTGAAAGACTGGTGGAGAGCATGCCAAGACGCATGAAAGCTGTGATTGCAAATCAGGGTTATTCCACCAAATATTGATTTCTGAACACTTCCTAAGTTAAAAGATTTGTAATGTGTTGTTTAAAAATGAATATGAACTTGGTTTTTTTGCATTATTTGAGGTCTGAAAACACTGGACCTTTTTTGGTATTTTGACCATTTTTCATTTTCTGCAAATAAATGAAAATAAATGAAAATATTTGTATTTGGAATTTGGGAGTTATGTTGTCAGTAGTTTATAGAATAAAACAAAAATGTTCATTTTTCTCAAACATATACCTATAAATAGCAAAATCAGAGAAACGGATAATTTTGCAGTGGTCTCGTAATTTTTTCCAGTGCTGTATATATACTGTAATCAGAAATGACTTGTGTGGATGTGTGTGCGTGCAGACATCTGTGCACTCGGATACAGTGTGTATTTGCAGGTAGCTTGACTTTATAGACTGAATTGCTGCCTGAGGGATCAAAGGCCCACCACTGTCTGGGGTTTACAGTAGCATAGGAAGTGCAGTATCTGTAAGGCAGGCAAACAAGACCTGCGTGAGTGAGCCTCTTTAAATCTCAATGAGTGAATGCCTTCATTCCCATATGTCCGCCTCACTGCTTTATTTCTCTCTCTCACTCTCTTTCAGAGTTATATGCTGTTGTGACAAATAGAGGTCAGCATTTAAACTCTTACTACTCCTTTTAATTGATTCCCATTGTTGAATGTTATGTTGAATGCTGCTGAAGCCAGCAGAGACTCTGCAAGGGTTTAGATGATTGCAGTGTAACACGCAAACATGCAAGCTCACCATGAACTCAAATCCCATTCCAGCTCCAAATCCAGACCAACCACCAGCTCCAGTTTCAGGGCCTCGATGTGTGTCATGCTAGTTCATCCAGCATGAACTCAGAGTGACACTATTGTCAGCTGGTCTAATTTGTGTTAAAGAGTTTATTTTACTTTCACCTACACCTTTTCACCATTTAACTAGCAGTTACATATATAAGTAAAGAAAATACTGTTGCTTTTGGTAGTTTTGTCTTGTTTAGCCTTTTTAAAAAAAAAAACTGTACTGTGTTAAATTACAGTGGGTCTCACACAATTCAGGGATTTATCCATTATTATTTTGAGCCAATTCTGTGAAGTATTGATTAAAATTTTGTCATGAAACCACACATTATTTTATTGTCTGATGGCTGACCAGATGAAAACCACTTAGTTGCTTCAATGAGTTTTTTTCCACTTCCTGGGACAGAAATATTGCTTTCTAATTTATCCCTCTGTTTGGTTCTCAAGAACCTCTTGGAGTGTTAGCACATGAAGCTAGATCCAGAATTTATGATAGTTTCCACTATTACTGCAGAGACATCTGCCTTCACACAGTATCTGCTCTCAGTACTCTAAAAGCATTCCTCAAGACAGAAGAGCCTCTGTGTCTCACTCTCTGTGTGTTCTTTACCCTGTCTTCCAATGATATGACTGCATTTATGTTCGGAGATTGGATCATCTCTAAGGTCACTCTATTCTTAGCACTGTTTTGGACTGTTTGGGTTTAGCTTTTGCTTTCTAAATTCCATGATAATTGGGGATCTCTTGGGATGGAGCCTCACAACATTAGCTCCAACTATAAATAACTGTAGCTTAGAAACACACACTGTACACGCATACACAGACACAATGAGAAATTTGTTTAGGAAATTTTACAAAGATACTTTACATTAGTTCTTCATATATTTAGCTCAGATTCTTCAAACAGATCAAATGTGTGGAATGAAAAAAAAACCAACAGGTTTCACATATTGAGGCTGTACTCACCATTTAAGGCAGTGGTAAAAGTGAAGCTTTGCAGTACTCTATTAACACAGCATGCATGTGCAGCGTCACACTGCAACTCCGCTCCTCTCTTTGAAGCGTCTCTTGCTGGGCTCTGCTGACACACTGAGTGTTAGTGCAGTAAAGAGTGACACATGGCCACAGCTCAGGATGTCCCTGCTGTGTCTGTTGGTTTCTTCTAATAAATGCCATTGCACACAGTGATTTCCTCAGTATCAAAGTGAGCTATCTCATTATCATTAGATAATGATAAAATTGCAGTTTGGGCTTGGACATATAGTTACATATTGACTATGTGTACACTTAGTTTTCTATCCTTTGGAACCTGTATATGGGAAGGAGGCAACCAGCTTATTTTCACATTTGATATTGTTATTACTCTGGAAGTTTATAAGTTTAATGACAGCACATCATGGCTGCATGCAATTGTGGTAAAATACAAGTGCATGTTTGTTTTTCATATAAAATGCTTTGATTTGCAGGCAGTTGCTGTGCATTAGGGGTGGTGTAATCAGCCTTGTTACAGAATGTGAACTGGCGTTGTGCTTCACTGTCGGGGGAATACTCTGATCCCAGCTAATGCAGGAACAGCTGTTAGGGATCACAGTCTTAACTACTCACCATATCTGCTCATGTATCAGAAAAAGCAGACCTTTGCTTATTAAAACATGCCCTATCTTGGTGGCTTTGAAGGAGAAAGAGGTTCTAAAATGAGCACTTTTTACTTTCTGAGTCAAAACAGTAGACAGTTTACATAACCTCTAATTAAGTTCAAGTTTATAATTTGAAGCATAAATGCATGAAAAAAAGATACAGGCTGCTTTCAGTGCTATAAATATGTCAGCTTTGGACCCTGTAATTTTTTTCAGTAGCTGTTGACCAATTTCCTTGTATTTTACAAGAACAAGATCCCTGTTATCTCTCATGCCATGTCATATTCTCATCTCCTGTTTTGCTGAGAGTGGCGAAGAGCACCGTCTAACCCATTCATCCAAATTCACCTATTCTTCCATATTTAATAAGATTGAGATCTGGTGACTGCAAAGACCATAACAGATGATTCATACTATTTCCACATACATCAAACCATCCAGTGACCCCCTTATTCCCTACAAATGGTGGCATTGTGGAAGAGATCATTTACTTCAAGATAGACATGTTTCATCATAAGATAAAGGTGCTTACTCAAAACATTATTGATTTGCACTGACTCTCCTCTTTAAGGGGACAAGTGCACCCAAAGTATTCCAGCAAAATCCCCACAAAGCCTACCAGAGCCACCAGATTTCTTCACTCTAAGGGTAAAGGTTCAAGCTTTTTCCTTTAATTTGTCACCCATCTGTAACTGTTGCTGTATCATATTGATAAAAATTTTTCATAGTATAAACTATCTGTTCAATTCAGTGTTAATGTTCCTCTGACAACACAGTGGGTGGTAAAAGGTATTTTTTATGATACTTTGATCATGTGTTATTTCTTTTTGATGCTTTTTTTCTTACCACAGCCGATTCATGGTAGGTAAAACAGCTGTGGTCACATCCACATGAAGTAACATTGCTTGTAACATTCACGGTACACTTGTTGCTTAAGTAAATTGTTTATTGGAAAAAAAATGCTGAGAAAAACATAAAAAAAACTCTAAAATGCTCAATGGTAAATTCCATGCCATTTTCGAAGACCAAGTCAAAGTCTGACCACGGGGGTCTTTTCATTTTTCAGTGCCTCTCTCTCATGCCTTGCTTTGATTCCTCTTCTTTTGACCCAACTTATTGAGTATATAATAAAAAATATTTCAGTTTATGACTAGGGGTGAATTTAGAAAATCCAGTTACATTATGTTGTTCTCTCTTTGGCTGCCTAGGCAGCTACTCAGTTGCCTTATTCCAATTTTTTTCTCACCATGTGATAATCTACCAGAAACTGCACTAGCTTATACTTGGATAATCAGTCTGAGCACTGAGAGTTAAAGTTCTTAAGTATTTTTTTTAGGAAGTCAACTAGATATTGAGAATGGTTTTATTCTAATGATGTGAAAAAACAGCAATTCCTCAGCACATAGAGATGTAATATTTAATATTATGAGTAAATTTATGTCCAATGTCCTTAATTTAACAATATCATATAGTTTTAAAATTGTATATTTGTGGGCATTTCTCCTGACTCAAAAGATGTACTGATGTAAGAATTACACTCAAACAGAAATCATCATTCACATGCATTAATAAGTATTAAATGTGTTACTTCCGATACTCTAAACTATCAGGCATCAAAAAGTAGCTTGATATACACAAGTCACAGTGATGCCCCATTTGAAAAAGAAAGTTTTCACAGGACTCTAAGCAATCTAAGAGCTGCATCTCAGACTCTAGAGGCCTCAGTTAGCATATTAAATGTTAAAGTTCATGACAGTACAATAAGAAAAAGACTGAACAAGTGTGGCTTGTTTGGAAAGTTTGCCAGGAGAAAGCCTCTTCTCTCTGAAAAGAACATGGCAGCACATGTTCTTTGCATGATAGCACATGTTAGGTTTGCAAACTTGCATTTGAACAAAGCACAAGACGTCTGGAACAATGTCCTTTAGACAGATGAGACCAAAGTGGAGATGTTTGGCCATAATGCACAACACCACATTTGGTGAAAACCAAACACAGCATATCAGCACAAACACCTCATACCAACTGTCAAGCACGGTGGTGGAGGGGTGATGATTTGGGCTTGTTTTGCAGCCACGGGACCCAGGCACCTTGCAGTCATTGATTTGACCATGAACTCCTCTGTATACCAAAGTATTCCAGAGTCAAATGTGAGGCCATCTGTCGGACAGAAAAAACCCCTGTAAAACCGCAAAAAAACCAAAAAAAAAACGCAAACCTCAATGAACTGCAGTGGGCCAAAATTCCTCCACACAGAAAATGATTACTTGAAGTCATTGCTGCTAAAGGTGGTTTTACAAGCTATTGAATCATGGCGCGTACTTAGCTTTTCACGTGACTGCATAGAGTCCTGTGAAAACTTTGTTTTTTACATAACCGTAATACCATAATATATAGAGATTAGATTTTTTTAACAGTTTTTAATGAGAAAATTTGATTAACAATCACTGTTAGTAAAGTTTTTTGATTTAAACACTTCTTTTATTGCTCCACACTCTCGATATGCAATTATATAACTATTTTACATACCTTTAAGGCTGTATTGAAATATATAAGCCATATTGATGCACCTGAGTTTTGTGGATTTATTTTACTAAAAAATGTAATCTCTTGATGGAAAGTTGAGTGTTAGAATGGGACTATTTAAATAAATTGTGATCATAATAACTACCAGCAGCCATGTGTTATCAATGGAGTACCCTATTTAAATAATTATCTGAAATTAAGACGCCAGATAACTGTCTGTACTCTAGAAAATTGATGTCACGACCATTTTCAGAACTACAGTTGCTTGCCTCTTTGACACAAAATGCTTCCAGATGATGTTTCATTATTAATCAGATTCTCTGCATTACTCTTGCTGTCCTATTTTCCTCACCTCACGGCCAGTGCCTTTCTAAGTGTTTCTTTACCCATGACGCTGGAGTGCAGGTTGCTTTACAATAATAATAAAGTGTTAAAACCCCTACATAACATGTCTTTAAAAACATGCTAAAAAAAATGGTGCACTAATAAAATGCCATGGCTGATCTAGGTAAAGCGCTTTACATTTTAGTCCCATTGTAAAATGTGTGTGAAGGGTTTTAAACAGCAGGGTGCAATAATAATAACGTGTGGGGTTCAAACACAGCAAGGATATTAACTAAATAAAAAAAATCTCATGCTCAGGGCTTCACTGAGCTAAATGGGGCACTTAATGAACCTGGCACGAACCAGGGTTGGTGTGCTGGGGGGTTGGTGGGACAAAACTGCTTCACAGTGTTTCTAGTTCATCTTGTGGGCCTTACTCACCAGGGTTTGTCAGATTCTTATCTGTAAGATACACAGTGTTGGGGTTTTTCTTTGATAACTGGAATTAGGTGGACAGTCAGCTGTTTTAAACACTTTGCATGCAAGACAGGGCAAATTTATTTGGATAGCATGTTTCTGCAACTTGGCAGTTCATAGATCCCACACTGCCCTACATTCATACAATATTAATCTTGTCATTAGTCTTTACTTGTATATTAATCAGTGTTTTCACTGAATAGATGTGCAAAGGTCTTGAGCCACTCCTCATTTCTTTATGTTTAGCTGTAAAATGGGAAACAGATGCAGCAATTTATTGAAACATGTGCAAGAGTACATGGAAATACGAATTTGTACAATTCTAACAGCCTTGAAAGTCAATATTTGATATGACCACCTTTATTCTTCAACACAGTCTGAACTCTCTTAGCCAAGCTTTCTTGTAGTTTTAAATTTTAAAGTAGTCTTCAGGAATAGTTCTCCAGGCTTCTTGAAGGACATTCAAAGCTCTTCTTTGGATGTTGGCTGCCTTTTGTTCTGTTCTCTGTCAAGATGATCCCACACTGCTTCAATAATTTTTGAGGTCGGGGCTCTGGGGAGGTCAATCCATGACTGATAGTGTTCCACTGTGTCTTTTTTTTTTCTATCCAGGTGTACTTTTACTGCATTGGCAGTGTGGTTGGGATCATTGCCATGCTAAGAATGGCTTCTTGACAGCCATCGTTCCACTGAGAAAATTTCTGATGAGGCTTCAGTGAACAGCAGATAGATTAACTGAAGGGCCAGATGCATCTCTCAGGTCCTGTGTCAGGTCTTTGCTGTATTTTTTCCTATTTCTTAAGGGTATGACTTTGAGATACTGTTTATCTGCTGTACATAGTTTTTTTTTTTAGACCTGCCACTTCTTCTTTCGTCCTCCACTTGTCCAGTTCCTTCAAAATGTTTAAGGACACCTGTACCTGTAACAAACCTGTAACATTCACGCTACAGTTGTTGCTTAAGTAAATTGTTTATTGGGGGAAAAAAAATGCTGAGAAAAGCCACGGGGGTCTTTTCATCTTTCAATAACCCTCTCTCATGCCTTGCTTTGATTCCTTTTCTTTTGTCTCAACTTATTATCTTAAGTATATAATAAATAAAAAATTCTGTTTATGACTAGGGGTGAATTTAGAAAATCCAATTACATTATGTTGTTCTCACACCATGCCGACATATGCCAGGTTTTCACCTAATAGTTCTTTGGGAATCACCTTGTTGGTGCCAAAATACTATTTTATGTCTGTCAAACTGTGTTATTTTTGGCAAATGAAATGAAATGGGAACAAATTGTGTTTTTGGAAAAGGCTGCTAGTAACATAGTGCCTAAAGATACAATTTAAAATTGATTCTTTGCTAAGTTGTCTGTTATGTGTAGACACAACACTGGTTCATCCCTTGGGTTAGGTGCCTTTTTCTGCTTGGATGATTCAGGTACAAGGACTGGACTGAAAATGAGTGCAAAAGCAGCCAAAGACAAAATGAAAAACTTTGAAAGGCCTTCAGAAAGCCTGGAGAATTTTTGCTCAAGACCACTTTGAACAACTACAAGAAAGTCTGGCTCCTTGGAAAATGAGGGGAGGGTCAAGACTTTTGCATATGTTGTAGTTACTTTTTTAAATGATACCATTGTGTATAATGGTGTTACATGCCAAAAACAAAACTGTTGAATGAATATTTGACTGTAGCTACATTATAGTGTATCATTGAAGTCTGCATTTACTGTGTAATTGTTATCGTAGATTCTGACATAAACTGACTCATCTTTCAGATTCCCTATGGGTATAAATAATACACATAAGATTATATTTAAGAGCTGACTGCTTTACAATGTTTACTGTTTAATTTCATGATTGGTACTCTGCAGTACAGGTGTGAGTAAGCTTTAAAATCTAAAAATTAAAGATTCACAGAAAAGGGAAAAAAACAAAGCCCAAAACCAAAAAGTGAATAGTCAGTGAATCACTTTTATGGAGCACTTGAGTTATAGTGTGATCTGGATTTGTTACAGACATGAAGACAGCTGGAGAGGCCAGTGGGGGGAGGCAGTAAGTAGAGACACCTTCAGCTGGCTGTAAGGCTCACAGGCACTAATCAGCTGTCCGTCACTTTTGTATTAGTGTAATTAGTGAAAATAATAAGCAGACAAAAAGGACTTATGATCAGCATTAATCTGCCTTGAGTGAAAGCCAAATAAAATTCCTTCTCTGGCAGAGCTCGTTTTGGATCCATCTGAAGTCCTCCTTAATCTTCTCATAGCTACTGGCTTTAGTGGAGCCATAACCAAAACACTGAGTCACTCAACTGTTCTTTGGCTTCTGAGAGGAATGTCTGTGTCATGTGTTATGACAGAAGTTAATGAGAGTCAGTATTTTGTGTTTTATTTTCATAGCCCTCATTACAAAAGGCTCACAAGTTCATGGATTCATGAGTGCTTGCACACATGCACACTCACAAGCACACAGCTAAGAGTTTACATGCAAGAATTTCTCAAAACATAGAGCAAAACAAATATCTTTTTATCGAGTTTACATCTATTGCTTTCAACACTAAACACAATCTCTGCGGTACTGACACGTTTATTTGCATCCGCAAGCTAGTCATCGTTCATGTATATTTGTCTAATCACATCATCTGTTCAGAGTGATGTAAGTGAACCTGTGTGTGCGTGTCTGTGCATGTGAACATACGGAGGATTGTCTATTTTCATGTGACGTATCCATGTGGTTTCATTTTTGACAAGTAAAGCATTGCTGTCTATGGGTTTATGATAACAGTGCCTCTGCCGTGCTTCCCTCTTTGTCTAAGGATGGATGTCTTTTTAATGGTGGAGGTGTGAGAAACAGAGCAAAGCTGGAGAACAGGAGCTGCTATTGGACGGAGAACAAACACATTGCCCCTATGAATTCCTGATGCACTTAACTTGCCAGGAAGTTTCTGTCTGCCTCAAGTGATTGACCTTAAGTTTGCTAAGCATTTAGGTGATAAATGATTTTATGGGATTGAACTGGTTTTTCCCCTATTTCTCTTGTCTGTAATCCCATCCACTTCTTTATCCTCTGACTTTCACTTTGCAGTGAATGCTCACTGTTATTGTCTGAACTTTTTCTGGCAAGGTTAGAGGTCACAGTTTTTTAGTGTTTCATTAAAGTCTTCTATCACCTGGGAGGCTGAGACTTGCCATAAGGGGAGGAGTCTTGAAGCAAAACAGGGCTGGATGAACAGGGCTGGAGTTTTTCGTGTGGAGAGCAGGTGTTGTGTCGAAGAAAAAGCCTGGTGCGTGTTGTGTTTGTAGATATGTGTTTGTGTGTCCAACAGAGACCCATGTGTGGTTGCATGCACGCAAGAGGCCAGGCAAATGGCATGAGGAAATAACTTTTGTGAACAGTTATGTTCTGAAGTGGCCTGGTGTATAACCAAAGGTGTGCGGCTGTTGTCTGCGCGAACAAAACAAACTGCGAAACCTACAAGGTCGACATATGTTTCTGTTTACCTGTGACATCTGTTGTAGGAAATCGATCGTAAAAAGCGCTTGAAACATTTACTAAACTGCCATTCTGCTTAGTAACAAAGCACGCAGAGTAAAACCCATAACATTTGAGTAAAACATAAAAACAATTACTTAATTAATGCAAATGAACTTTTTAGACTTTTTTTTCTTCCAGTTTTTCAAATTATCTCTACCTAAAACTCAGATAAAGACAAATTTAAAAGTAAATGGTGAAAGCTAATTTGTTACTCATTACTCTTCTTTCTAATGACAAGATTCATCCAGCTGTAAAAGGGTTCAACCAGGACAGGTTGACAGGTCACCAGAGGACATAACAAGATGCAAGCAGACCTAACTTCATAACAGTACTAGCCATTCAATTCCAAGTAATTTCAGCAACTGGTCAATATTTCTACAATATTTAGTTGAATTTTACGCTCACCAGACATTTTATCAATTAGACCTTGCTAGTACTGGGTTGGACCTCCTTTTGACTTTAGAACTGCCTTCATTCTTCATGACACAGATTCAACAATATGCTGGAAACATTCCTCGGAGATTTTGGTCCACATCGACATGATAACTTCACATAGTTGCTGCAGATTTGTCAGCTGCACATCCATGATGTGAATCTCGTGTTCCACCACATCTCTATTGGATTGAGATCTGGTGACTGTGGAGGCCATTTGAGTACAGTGAACTCATTGTCATGCTCAAGAAACCAGTCTGAGATGATTTGAGCTTTGTGACATGTTATCGTACAGGAAGCATCCATCAGAAGATGGGTACACTTGGTCAGCAGCAATACTCAGGTAGACTGTGGCATTTAAATGATGCTTAGTTAGTACTAAAGAGCCCAAAATGTGCCAAGACAATATCCCCCACACCATTACACCACCATCAGCAGCCTGAGCTGTTGATACAAGGCAGGATGGATCCATTCTTTCACGTTTATGCCAAATTCTGACCCTACCATCTGAATGTCACAGCAGAAATTGAGACTCATCAGACCAGGCAATGTTTTTCCAATCTTCTGTTGTCCAATTTTGGTGAGCCCGTGTGAATTGTAGCCCCAGTTTCCTGTTCTTAGACAGGAGTGGCACCCAGTGTGGTCTTCTGCTGCTGTAGCCCATCTACTTCAAGGTTTGATGGGTTGTGCATTCAGAGATGCTCTTCTCCATACCTTGGTTATAACCAGTGGTTATTTGAGTTACTGTTGCCTTCCTATCAGCTTGAAACAGTCTGGCCATTCTCCTCTGACCTGTGACATCAACAAGGCATTTTTGCCAGTTTTCGGACCATTTAAATCCAAGATATGGTTATGTGGGAAAATCCCAATAGATCAGCAGTTTCTGAAATACTCAGACCAGCAGCCATGCCATGCTCTGAGTCACTTAAATGAACTTTCTTCCCAATTCTGATGCTCAGTTTGAACTTCAGCAGGTCGTCTCAACCATGTCTACATGCCTAAATGCACTGGGTTGCTGCCATGCGACAAGCAGTTGAACAGGTGTACCTAACGAAGTGACCAGGTGGATGGAAGTGTAGATTAAGGTTTAACCTTAATTGTCAGTATCTTGGATTCTACCTAATTTGTACTGTATTTAACTTTGGACAAAACCATCTGCATAATGAATAAATGTTTACATTAAACTGTGTGAGATTCAAGATACTTAACAGGTCTCCAGCAGATATATTAGCAATCTAAATCTATCAGTGAAAAGCACTGGCAGTATAATTGTAATATTATTTATTTCATGTAGGAAGTGATTATGAGGGAAGGTTTTTTTTTCCAGTTTTCTATAGGTCATAGCTGAGGATAACACTGAGTAGATTTCTCATTTCTCTGGACTACCCTCCCCCCTAATGGCTTCAACCTTGCACCCCTTGTAGAAAAGCCTGAATTTCCTATCTTGCTGGCATGCTTTTTCCATTAGCCAAAGAGGAGATTGTATCCCAATTTGAGAACATGACTGGCTGAAAGGATGAAAACACTGAATAAACAGTCTTGGCCAAATGGAGGGATAGCATGAGTTTACAGATTAGTCCTTCCCACAGGGTGGAGGGGGCCTGTTTCACAATGTGCTTTTACTCAGCCCATATCTTGAGTTGCGTGAGAGATTTCCATATCTCACACAGTCTTGTAAATCACAATTGAACAGTAGTAACTCAGAGAATGAACTCCAAACATGTCTGCTTTCAATTTGGACCCAGGGGTCCTGCCAAGGCTGGGGCAGCCTCAGAGACCACCCCTCAGTGGAGATTTACTGGCCTCATCACCTCCTAAGACTACAGGAATCCCTGCCCTGCTCCCATCACTATAATACACATCTCACACCTATATAGCTGGGGGTAGTTGAGGTGTAGGATGGTTTGTGTGGTCGGGGGGGGGGGGGGGGTTCTTACTGT
>VUQI01018178.1:9557-37778 GCA_015106735.1 Paratilapia polleni | reverse complement strand
TAAGCAACAAACTCTAACTTTAAAAATGTTTGACTGCAATTAAGGGTAATCCCCCTAGATATAATGTATGTTCAGTATTTGTCCTTCAAATACAGCAGTTTTACAAAATAATAATTTACTGTAGAAGCTACAGCATTACTGTAAAAAAAAATACTTTAAAATTATATATATTTACTATAGAAATACAGCCTCATTGTAAAAATACTGTAGAAATTACATCATCGCTAGATTTTTACAGCATCATCCTGTAAAAATACAGAATTACCCTAACTTAATTTTATTACAGTAAATAACTAATTAAATTACAGTAAGGTCACTAAATGCACAGTAAAATACTGGCAGCAGGGTTGCCAGTATTTTACAACAAAGAAAATTTACATTTTTTTCTCATACTGTAGTCTCTAACTTTCCATAAACCTTCCTCACAGGGAAATTAATCCAGTTTTTCCTATCCTTATTTTTTTTTCTCTTGTAAAATCAAAAGGTTAGTGCTAGATAAGATTAGCCAGCTCTGTTTGGCTTTGATTGGCTGGGAGGTAATAAGTTTCTCAAACCTTTGAAAGCACATTTGGTTGCAGCAGGTCTCTGCATTGCTTGTCTAACAATGACTGCTGAAACATTGGTTTTGCAAATATGTTTAACAGCAAACTGTTCCTGACTTTCCAATGGTGACCTTTGGCAAAAAAAAAGAGCCAGGGAAAAGGGAAAACAACAAAGCTCACTCACAATGGTACTAGCAGTGTAGTCCAGAAAGCTAGTGACAGTATGGAAGGAGATAGTGTCCCAGGCGTGGTCCAAGGTTCAAAAGTCTGTTTTTTCTCTGAACTGGGTAGAATTTGGTCACCACAGCAGAAGTGATGTAGGACCTATCTGAAAGGGTGTCACAAACTGAGCTATGAAAATTGATGTCTGAAGATGATGCAGTTACACTGCAGACTAAGTTACATGCATAGGAGATAAAGAACAAAACTCTAGAGAATAAAGTCCTAGACTTGGAGACAAGATCGTGAGTAAATGTCTTAGGCTAGTAAACCTGCAGGATCAGACCCATCACACGTTTTGGAAAAACTGAATACTTGAGGTTAACAGCTGAATTGTTCTGATGAGGACACTGAGCTGGATGGAAGATGGATATTAATGCCTTACAATACACCACACATCTGTGTCTTGGGATGAGTTTTAGAAGCTGAAAGTGACTAAAAATACAAAAGGACAGGCAACATTAGTATAAGATTAGTGCAAAAACTAGCAACGACACTTTTAAAGTCTAAAAACATCACCTAGTTGGGCACATGAATCCTCATGTTAACTTGAAAGGTTGATCGACAGAAAATGCATTACACACCATTTCCTCAGTGGCCTAATTGTATCCAAGTCCAGATGCAGCTTCTAAAGCTATAAAGAATTTCCAACACGACTATTTTTGAAGCACGGAGGTGCGGTGGTTAGCAGTGTTGCCTCGCAGCAAGAAAGTCCTGATTTCAAATCCACTATCTGGCCATGGCCTTTCTGTGTGGAGTTTGCATGTTCTCCCCGTGTTTGTGTGGGTTCTCTCCGGGTACTCCGGCTTCCTCCCACAGTCCAAAGACATGCAGTTAGTGGGGTTAGGTTAATTGGTGATTCTAAATTGGCCGCAGGTGTGAATGTGAGCGTGAATGGTTGTCTGTCTCTCTGTGTTAGCCCTGCGACAGACTGGCGACCTGTCTAGGATGTACCCTGCCTCCTGCCCTATGGCAGCTGGGATAGGCTCCAGCCCCCACCCGTGACCCTGAATAGGATAAGCGGAAGACGGACTATTTTTGAAACTTTTTAATGCTCACACATTAGGCTGGTCCCTAACGAGCATGTGGTTAAACAATTTGTCAACTGTTGTTAAACAATTGACAAATGAGTCCAAATGATTGCAATGATGACTTGAAAACAAAACCAAGGCTGCAGCACTTTTTTTTTTTTTGATTAGTTGCCCACTTTTCCTGGTTGATAATGCTGGCTGGCAGCCATTAGGTGGACAGGAAACAGAAATAACCAATTAAGAATATGGGACTAAAAATCTGAACTAATAGTGTGATACTTGAAATTTAACATGAAATTATCTTGCAAGATGAAGTTTTAAAAAAAATGGGCTTTGACTATAACAATGAGCAGTTGGTGGTGGTAAGGGGAGGGGTCTGTTATGCCAACCCCTCCCCTTACCACCACCACCAGCTCTGACCACAACCACCACTACCATTACATTTTTGCATGTCACCATTTTCATAGTAAATCTCACCAATAAGTCTTTGAGTTGTGAAGACCAAGGGCAATCTTATGTCTGTTATATTGCATTATCAATATATTACTTCTTAGCCCACATGTTATAACAGTGAGGATTAAACACAGTTTTGTAAACAAGGAAAAGGCTCCCAGATAGATAAATCACTTTGTTTTTACTTAAGCAAGCTGAGCACAGAAGAACTGCTGATAATGACATACAAGGTTTGCTAATTTTCAGTGAGAAATTAGTGAAGCAAATGTAAAATCATATCAAGTATCATCCTGGTTAAATTTGCAGCTCTCAAGAGTACCATCAGTGGCCCGCAGAAACCTTGTAACTCCAGTCGCCGTGGTAACTGCAGCTGACATTGGACCCATATGTCAAAAAAAAAAAGAAAAAAAAAAAAGCTTCATTGACCTGAGACTAACCGAACCGTTGAAAACCTTTTAAAACCATAAAGTCAAACTAGTTCTATTATTTACTGAAAGTTCATCTCATTGGAGGATTTTGCAGAACAATTACAGTATGCATGTACTGGTGTGCACTGTCAATGGTGATTCAAAAGTTTCACAACACCAAATCAAAACAAGTACCTGCAGAACGAGTGACTGGCATTTACATGGAAAAGCTACATTACCACGTACTCTGGAGAATGTGTCTGTTGTTCTGTCTTGGTAGAAATATTGAAATATAAAAAGCAATACAACCTTCGCCGGTAAACCAAACACAGAAACTAAATGTGCTTCTTATCTTAACATTGACTCTCCATAAGGCATGAGTTTGTTTTGTTATAAACATTTTTTTTGGTCTTTGCACTTGGTTATCTAAAAAGCAATGTGCACTTGTCCACAACCTGGGTTAGATGGAGCGTTATTTACAGCGCTATATCCGCAGACCTTTTTGTTACCACATCAGAAGGTTTCATTAAGATTTTTCAGCTCAAAAGAGAAAGAATAATAACTCAACATTTACGATATTTTGCCATTCAGGTTGCCAATGTGGTACCTTCTTTTGGTACAGACACGCCACCAAGGACAGAACATCACTAACAGGCTTCTCACTCGGATGTTAAGCATAGATACAAGTTTTCAAATGCCAGATAAAATGGAAGGTAGGGATTAAAAAGAAATATTCAAAGACAGTAACAGGGTTCAGGATTATCAAATTTTAAACTGTTAAGCATAACATAACAACTCATTCACCACATATATATAAGTATCCCATTTTCCCTTCCCTTAAGATTGTTCTGTAGCCAAAGAAAATAGGGTTAGAAAAGGGGAAATCCTCTTCCACTAATTTTTGAAGACCCCTTAAGAGTTCCTCTTTATATATGAAAACCGCTTTTATCTTTGCAAGGCAGGGATCTTATGTATGCTCAATCACATTGTCTTTCTAAGGTCCCAAATCACAAAAACCTGTCGGTGAAAGAAAGCTTTTTAGCCTTGTCCAGTCACGTAGTTTGCAGGGCAGTAATAGCAAAAGTAAACCTCCAGGCAGGTACAGTACAGCCTCCTAAGCAGAGTCAAAGTATCAGTCGTTCCCCTAAAAGTCAAGGACACAATGCTGTTTGTCAAAGGTAAAAAGGTGACACCAGAAAACCAGCCAAGAGTGACCACAAAAAGGCCCAGCATTCAGCCTTCTTCAGAGTATGTTAATCCAGATGATTTGGGTCCAAAAGGACAACTCAGTAGGGTCATTCATGAAGCAGCAACTCCACTTTCTATGAACAGTGTCACTCCTGAACCTGGCTACTGTGCTAAACTAGCTAGCTGCAGAGCTGGGCCAGCTCAGGTTCAGGAGAAGCATTGGGAAGCTTAGAATTGAAGAGCTGCAGAGAGTCCTTGATTCGTGCCACCTCTCCGGCCGACAGCTTGAGGCGGTGGCGCAGCAGACAGGAAAACAGGTCTAATGCCTGTGGTGCCGGTGGAGACAGCCGGTTAATCCGGTCTCTCATCTCCAGCAACATCAGAAAGGCGGCATCCTGCGTACCCTGTGTGTAGGGGTAGTCCAGCTGAAGAATCAGATCCTTGATGCCCTCAGGGTCGAAGTGCATGCTGTATCCGAAGACCTTCAGCGTGTTGATCTTCATGTAGCCCAGGTTGGAGGTCTGATCATCTAAGTCCAATGGCTCATAGAAGAGAGTTTCATTCACTGTTGGATCATCTGTGACTATGCGGCTTCTCAGGTAGATGTGCACTGTTTCAAAGAAGGACTTCCACTTGCTGCCCAGAGACAGAGTCCAGTTGTAACACTGTGCAGTGGTGATGCTGTCCAGTCGAGTTCTCTCCCAGTTAGGGAAGTCAGGCTGGTTGACTGGCATGAACCAGCTCTCTGAGTGACTTCCCCCAAAAGGATTCACATAAACAGCAGGCACGGGTTCCAGTGTTGAATTTTTAGTAGAGCATATCTGGAAAGAAATGCCCATCAGCATGTGGATGAGGTTGGACTTATTTTTGTTACTCTTGAGTGTTAGTAACATCCTCTTCCTCCAGGCAGGATTGAACCAACTTCCCAGGCGGACGTCATTGCTGATGTAGATGGCATGGACCTCTATTCTGCTGTCCAGTCGCTGAAGCAGGTACTTCACCTGAAGAGGGATTAAGAAACTGTGAGGTTGCATTCAATGCAACAAGCAGATAGATAATGAATACACTGGTCCTCAAACTTTTCCTTTGTCAGCACCTTTGTCAGCCTTTATAAAGCTCTCCAAGAGTCACAGTAAGTGTTTTTTTACAACTTTTGTTAACAGACTGAAAATCCCTAATGACTTTTAAGGAGAACATTAAATAAAACAAAAATTAGATATTCTGATTGCCTAGGGGTAGCCGCAAAACATATTTGAGCCTTACAATGCCTTTTTATTTAAGCAATTTGTTATATCTGTCATGTTGAACTTAACTGTTTTATCTGTTCTAACATTAGAATTTCCCAACTTTGGGATATGTAAAGTACATCTTTTCTAATCTTATCTTAATGACGGTGAAAAATTATTGAGTATGAATTAGCCAACTGACATTATTAATAGGTGTAAACAGTTAAACTCTTTTACCACATCTGCGGTGGACAGGTTAATGTGAGTATTTGGTGCTGTAATTGTGCATTTTCATTACAATAATACCATATTTGTTGCATATATATAAAATCATATTATTGAACTATAATCATTAAAATTGTTTACTGTAAATTATTTACTAATTTTTGTTACCAACAAAAAATAACTATTCAGAAAAAAAAATGTACAGGCCTACTTTGAAACAGAGTCGCTATAAAGCTCTGCAGGCCACTGTGAGTCCTACCTGTGTTTGTGCAAATGAATCAGATTGAAAGTAGTCTTTTTTGATAATAGAAAAAAAGCATACTTAGCAGCCTAACAGCTTTCAATATAGTAAAAGTAAACAAAGCAAATGGCCAGTTTCATTTTAATTTTGATTAAAGTCCAGCTGCAGATTAAGCATGCTGGTAAGTAGGCAGCATTTGTGGTGAGAGCAAACAAATCTGTCCACGCACTGTTAAATTCTCTTTTTTTCCCATGAGACTTTTATTTTTTGGATTTGGAATCCATAGGTAGGGGGACTAAAGATGAGACATTTAGGAGTCTACATCCATGCTAGCCACTACTATTGAGGTTCAGCAAAATTACAATGATATTTTTCATATTCATCTAGTTTTTTGTCAAAGCCATAGGGAGACACTGGAGATGGGTAAAAGAGCCACAGGTTCGAGGCCCCTGGCCTAGGGTTAGAGCTAGGGTTAGGTTTAGGGTTGGGGTTCACCAATGACAACTTAGACCTCTGAGGGTTAAAAATGACTGTAGGGATTTACTAAAGAGGCACAGCGGGGAGTTTTTGTGCCTCACCTTGCTGAATGAAGTTTCTCTCCTTTACCTGCAGGTACTTAAAAAAACACAGTTTTGCTTGACTAAACCAGCTTTTTTGACAAGAACTGCACGTGCCCAATGTTTCTATTACTGTGCATATCTTGCATGTTGAGTATAAGATACGGACAGAAACAAGTAAACAGTACATGCCATGTGAGCCCTCTGAGGCACTGTGTGTCTAATTTGGCCCACAAAGGTTTGAGAACCAGTGGAATACATAGATGAGTGGCTTTGAGAACCTCAGCATCAGGCATGTCCAAGTCTAAGTTCAGATAATGATCTAGGGATGCAGCGATGCTAGGTCGGCAGGAACCAAGATGGAGGATGTTGCCATGGTGACAGGCTCCACAGCGGGTGGCGTTGTCAGTGGCGCAGACGGCACAGGAGGTGGAGGAGGTGCCCACAACACAAGGGATGACTCCCTGGCAGGTGGGCTGCTCCACAGGGCAGCTACAGCTCCTCACCTCCTCGGAGAAGGAGCCCAGCATTCCATGCTCATTGCAGTAGAGCAGAGACTGAGCCTTGGTCAGCCAAAACCCAACGGGCCTGCAGAGGGCAAAGAGAAGAAACACTGATGCAGTTGTACATACAATACAGCATGTTCCAAGAAAGTAATGTGACTTTTGTCATGGTTTCCTACAGTACACCTTTCACAGAGACTGGTCCACAACTGTGGGATGAAACCAGCAACACTGACCATTAACAACAACCATTACCATGAAAGATTCCTCATAGTCCACTTGACCCAATCCAGCATGCCAACCTGACTTCTAGTGTTACCATTTAGGGCAATCTACTGGAAGTTATTTCCAGTCATAGATCATGTCTTCCAATAAGGGAGAAGTTACCTTTTCTGACAAAATAGATTTTCCTCAAATTTAACATTTAACACTGAAATTACTGGCTCATTCAGGTGATGTTCTCTTTCCCATCTTCTTCAACATAACGAATACAATGCTTACCAATTTATTAGACCACCTGTCATAAAGATGAGAAAGATCATCCAGCATCACAGAGTGCTTTAATGCGGACTCTTTCCTTTTCAGCGAGTTCTCGACATTTTACCATTTTGAACAGCAGTGAGGAATTTCAAACTGAATTCACGTTTTTATACCCAAATTTGAGCCAACACACTGGACTTCTCTGAGAAGTCAGAAATTAATCAAGCATAACATTCAACCACTAAAACTATTTTTTCTGTTCAGGAATGCAAGTAAATAACTGTAATCTGGCATCTTAATCAAAAAATAATAATGTGCTTTATTTTTTTGTGCTTTTTTGTAAAACAGTAAATCTGAAAATTCATGGATAAAGATAATTATATTTTAGCATATAAAAATATTATTTCAATTAAAGAAATTGTGCATACTGGTGGATTAACCATTACAGAAACAGAAAAATAATTTTGATAATTACCGGTACTGTTAAGTGTACAAATTGGCTATGTCAATGTCAAAAAAAGAAACAGCTATGAGAGCTTAAAACAGATTGCACACTGATCAGCACCTTGTTGAATCTATGCCACAAAGAATTACGGCCTCTGTTGTCAAAATATTACTTCTGGTTACTACAACTCTGGAAGATAAGAAACACAAGTGGTTAATGATAGGCCTACTTTCCTGTCTCCTCTCAAGGTGATCATTAAACTGGCTGTATATGTATGTACTGAGAGTCCATGTGCGAAAGCATGAGAGCTTTTTCTAAATCAGCACAGTGAAAATGTTTTGCAATTCCACGCAAACAGTGCAGATCTTATTATTCTTGTTCTTTGTTAATATTTTCTTTGTCACACATTGGTCCCAAAATATTGATGTTTCATACTTTAGCCTTTTTGTTTTTGAGATTTGCATGAAATTCTGAGATGTGCTTTATGCACTTATTAATTGTGGATATTTATCTGATGTAAGCAAAACATCAAGAACTGAATCAAACTCCGTAACAAAGGATTGTGTTGTTGAAATTAGATGATCATTGCTAATATCCAAACATAAGTGTTAGACATTTTTCAACAAGTCATGTTTGACTGCTCAAAACATCTACAGGAACACAGTAAATTACTTCAGACATCATTTTACTTATAATCATAGCCAAATGCCCATTGTAGAGGGCATAAACAGGACTGAAATAACACCCAGTGTGAATGTGGACGGTCAGCAACACATGTAAATGGGACCTAATTTTTTTTTCTCCCCTCGATAAGTCAGGAGACACCAGAGCGGGATCAGGTGCACACTTTATTTTCAAATGAATTTCAATGACCCACAAATTTAAAAAAAATATGCATTTAGACAGAAGTCACATAAAGAGTTATCCAACTTCTTTCAGTTTACTTTCAAGCATAAATCTGATCTAAGAAGAGCTCATGCTATTCCCCATTCACAGAAGCAGCCCAGGCTCTTTCAGTGGTTAGTAGTTTTGCTTGTTTCCAACTGAGCACTCACCAGAGCAGGCCAGGCTGGTGCTCCACTTGTCTCTGTACCATCACTACGACGGGCCCAAACGATGGAGTCTTCTACCAGCACGGCTTTCACGCCCTCATCATACACCTGCACCCAAGAACAGCGCTGCGAAGCGTTCTCAAACTCCACAAATACCTGTAGAAACAACCAGAACATAAACATATGGACTGGAAAGCGACAGGGCGGCTAAACTTACTGCAGACTGCTCTTTATCACTTTCAGAAAATCTCAAGTTCCAGCAAATGCAGCAAATCAGAGTCATTACAAAGGCAGTAAAAGATGTGAATTACGTACAAACACAGTTACTGAACATAGAGTATTACTATCACAGGTCATTAAACAGTACATATTTAATCATGCGTGTATTATAGTTATGGCTTTATCAGCCTCCTCTGTTTTATTTTAGTCTTTTTAGTTATTGTGCTCTATAACCATTTGTTTTTTTACCTCCCTCATTGTTTTTGTGAATTATGTGAAGCGGGTGCTCTAACACGGTTATCTATCAAACTTAACATTTTCTAGGTAATTTAACAAAATTAATTTTGAAAAAGGCCAAATTACTTCTAATGGACCGTAAAACTGCTATACGCCAGCGAAGACAGGGACACGGAGCCTACTCAGTGACAAAGAGCTCATTAGACAGATCTTCAAAATTTCATCCACACCATCTAAAAGAGCATTTCATATCTACTAAAATACTTAAGTCACGTACAAACAACCAGAAAAGGAAACTTTCCAGTGGTTATTGTTTGTGTTATGCCATACCATCTCTATCATTATAACAGATTCTGTCTATATCTACAGTAAATACGTGTTCCTTGTGCTGCATGATCATACACAACATTTATAGTGTACATTTAATATAAGTTAAACGGCACTGTGGCAGGAAGAACTGAAAAACACTTTTCATTTTAGAAGAGTGAGAAGAGTGTGTCAGTCATTTATTACCTCTTCAGTTTAGCCTTTAAAACCCTAAGCTACTGTTTGACATTTCTAACTGAAAAAGCATCAGCAAATTTACTCAGTAACTACTGCCTTATACATCATACAAGGACAAGTTTTGAAAGTAAGTAAGTACACTAAAGGCCCCTTAAGGCGTTCAACAGTTCAGAGAAAGATTTGAAAAACTCCAACTATCGCTAATCAAAACTGTAAATAACAGCCTTATAACAATGAGTCAGTCAACACTTATGTTAATTACAAGAAAAATGAAGCACAACAAATGCTAAATCCATTTTAGTTCTTGTAGTACTGGGTGCCTCTCTTCTATGAATGCATCCTATATGGCAACATGAAAAATAGTACCAACTATGGAGACCCACGCCAATATTATTAAAAATCATCCTGTACAAATGGGCTGTTAGAGCTGCAAATGTCTTAACTGGCAGTTTTTTAATTTTTTTTCCCTTTTTTGTTCAGTAACCATGACTGCACTCACCAGTTCACCCTGACAAATAAACAGAACCAGACCTAGGACATGACCACACAATCAGAGACTTAATGATGGTCATTGAAAAACATGCCTAGAGCAGTCAGAGGATTAAGTGTTCCGAAGTTTATGAAGGGCAACTAATCCTGTACGGATGCACTGAAATGGCAAAATATCTAATGAAATGATATAATGCCACAATATCTACAAGGCAGTTTCTTTATGCAGAAATACTCACAATGAACAATGAATCTCCTTTGACGAAGTTCACATCGAAATGATCAACTACACAAAGTCACAAAGTAAACATGAGAGCAGTAGAGCTCTCATGTTTCTTCTCATACCAGTTACTGGAACTGGTGAACAAGGACTACAGCTATTTAATGGATGGTTATCAGTCTGCCCGACTCCCACCGTCACTTCTTCTGGTCACATCGGTTTAAACCCAGGGTGGGAATATCATGTTATTGATACTACTATCCACGCAACTGTTCAACAATGACCCAACTTTAAAAATGAAGAGCCAGGGAGCGAGCAAAAGATATGAAATTGAAGGGTTTTCAACTGTGTATTACAAGCCAAACAGATCTACCAGCACCACCACCTTGTAGCTGCTGGGAGAATTTTTATTTATTTATTTTTTTTATATCTGTATTTTGAACCTTTTTTATTTATTTATTTTTTAAAGACACAGGCTACAACTGTAAAGTTGGCCACAAGACATACAGGGAATCGCAGCCTGAGGGGCTAACAATTTTGTAGCTGAAATGTAGTTGTACTCATTTCACTGTGGATACCTGGTCAAGTAGACAAAATATCCTCTTCCAGGCAAACTTCCAGGGATAAAACCTAGTAAACTGCTTAGCCTTCAGGTGCTGATGTCCTCCCACTGTGCAAGAGGATTCACTTGAGTAGCGTAGAGCCGACACTTGTTCAAGAATCGCTCTCTAACAGGGAGAAACGTTCAAAAAATTTGGTTTACCCAATATACAAAACATATTCTCTTACTTGGCTCCTGTGGCATCTACCTTTGCAGATATTCAGATGTTGCAGTGTCCATCTCATATCTCTAACCTTCCAAATGCAACTGCAATGAGTATCTGTGTATGCTGCTTGCTGTTTAAACATTAGAAAACATTCATTTCCAAAAAGGGTTACTAGTACTCTAAATACACTCTGTTTAATCCTTGTACCTCCTTGTGAATAGTTTTCACAGAGGACAATTTCTTAAGTACAATGTACTTAGAATGGAAACTGAGATGTTGGACCAATATTTGTAGAAAACAGTGCTCATTTCATTTTTCAGTGCTGGTGGAACAACAACTGGCTAGACTACACCCCAGAATAATAAAGATATACTTAAGGCATCAGTTTAAAGTTACTAGTCTTTTGGTTTAGTTTAAACCATATCACTGGTCCAAACAAATCACACAGCTAATCAACACTTGTCTGCAGCAAATGAGGAAGAGTATTTGTGGAGAGTTAGTGATATATGATTTCCATGTTCCTTTAGGTTTCGCATTTCCCAAGGCAACATGGAATAAAAGTCACAGATGTGCTAAGGATCAATGGTCAACAATGAATACAACCAGGTATCCATCAGGTATCTTTGAACTTTGGTGTATACGGTATATTTAGAAAACTGCAGACACCAAAAACAGGACAAAAAAATTGTTACTGAACAGTGCATCTGTCAATTAACCATAAGCACTGTGGTTAAATTATTATACCTACATTCCATGGGTGCCCATGGCTATTTCACTGTATGCACACATGTGCATGTATTTATATAATAACATTTATAAGTTTCACCTCTGCAAGTATTTTATTTGCCAAGTACTTTGTGACAAATAAATACCCGAAATATATAATCAACTGCCTTCCAGTAAGTCTCTCACACTGTGGATGAACTCCAGCTCCACCGTGTTCGACTGCAGCTGACAACTGTAGCGGCCCTCCAGCTCAGAACGGATCTTCAGAGCAGGTCTACCATCGCCAGCTACAGTTCAAGACACTGAAGCTGGAGTACATCCAACCGTGAAACAGGATCCTCTCCAAAGAAGCAGCTGAATGATATTGAGGATCCCCACAATAGCAACCTAGCCAGCGATCCGGCGGGTAGGGAAAGCAAAAGTCGGGAAGGACAGGACTAGCTGGTTAGCAGTGACTGGACTTTCACTGTAAGAGTGAGGGGACTGTCCACTTGTAAACTGATCGCAGATAGTCTTAGTCTCTAACACAGATTGTGAGAAACTGCTAAGTTTAGTTTCCAAAACAAAGGCCACCTGCTTTCATTTATACAATAAGCACCACATGTTAAAATCATGAAACTGCCAAAGGTCTACATTAAAGGAATGTAGAAAATTACATTTATTTAATTTCTTTATTAAAGTTTATTACTTGTGTTTTGTCAGTTTTGACCCTATTGTGACCAAATCATTTTTGTTTTTTTTCCAGTCTCAAAGTGTTTAGTCTTGGGGAACCTAATGTAGCAGAAACTACCTCAAAGCTGGTGTCGAGTACCTCACTAAATGCTGTTTGTTACAAAACTGTGTCTAGTTTGTTGTATGACATTGTCATTAAAGCTTTTTCCTTACTCTAAATTTGGTTTTACTTCTTTCTGAATACAAAGGATAGATTTCCCTTTCTTAGCTAATAAGATCTGGTACTGACACCATGCTCTGACATCTGTGAGGAAAGGTACAATCAAAAAGTACTTGTGGTAAAACGTACTTGAAAGTGACCAAAGATGATGAGAAGCAAAAAGTCTACACACTTCTATATGGTGTCTAGATTATCACTCACCTGAAGAGCTGGGCAAAATTTAATTTTAATTACTATTTTAACTTTCAACCATTATGAAAACATAATTGTCATGTCTTGTGTCTTGAAAACATCTCTTCTGTAATAAATCCAGTGTACCTATTTCCTTTACAGCAGTGTCCAAACTGTATAGGTCAGATCACATTGAGACGATGGGAACGGAGCCTTTGATCAACAAGATCTATTTAAAGGAAACACCACATTAATGTTTCTGTAGGTGAACCTGTGGAAGGATCATTAACGACTGCTTCCAGCTGCCTTGGTCTCCATATCAACAGGGTCCCTCATCCAGTCTTGTATCAGCAGTACACAATGCGGTGTTGGATGACTCTTGGCCTAACCCCCTGTATGCAGCTCAGGAAGGCTTGGCTCTCCGTCACTTTACGAGTGGCTTCCATGGAGCTCTCCCAACAATGTGGTGCAACCTGGGCCTCTTGTCACCCTGTCTACACCCGCAGACCTCCCACAGTGGAGGCTGTGACCGATGAGTTGCCAGTTGCAATACAGGCAAAGTTGCAAAACATGCTAAAACTGTTTTCACGCATGAACTCCAGAAAATGTCAGGACAGCAACAAACGCATTTTCACTTCTGGAAACACTTGTTTGGTTTAGGCAAGGGAGCTGCACAGGTGGATGCATGCAGGAGGAAGGTCACGGGACCTGGACTAGCCCATAGTGAATTACTGGACCATTATGGTATTCTCACATGGGCTCAATCGGATATGACTCAGACCTCGTACTAAGAAGACAACATTTAATGTCCAATCCGTCTTCATCAGGCATTTGCATTCTCACATGCACCTCCTGTGCGTAATGTCTAGAAAAATTTCAGGGCTGCAGTGCATGTATGGTCTAGTCTGGACCTAACTCCTGACCAGACAAAAACATGTCCCCTCACAACATATTTTAATTTATTTATTAGGTTTTCAGTTAAAATAAATGTAAAGCTCACATAAACTTAATGTTAAATAGCCATGTTTTTATAGTACAATAAATACATGATGCTTGGAAAGTTAACAGAACAAAGTAATCGTTATCTCAATATTGACCAAAATCACTGTCGCTATGGATCAGTGCTGCCCAGAAATATCTATCTTCCATCTTCTTCAGTAGAGCACCAAGCCCACCATCCCAGCTAAACATCTTTAAGAAATTTAGAACATAAACAAGCTTTTTACATGTTTTTGTATTGATCAGTTAGCACACTCATTACTTTTAAAGCTCAGGTGAAATTAGAAAACTGGCATTTGCCCTGACGTCTTGACATCAGTCCACATGTCCGTTGGGTGGTGGGAGAGAGGCAAACATTAGCAGAATAACCCACCCCAACTGGATGGGCTCCTGGTGTACACAGCAAAATAAAGAAAA
This sequence comes from Paratilapia polleni, assembly GCA_015106735.1. Taxonomy (NCBI): domain Eukaryota; kingdom Metazoa; phylum Chordata; class Actinopteri; order Cichliformes; family Cichlidae; genus Paratilapia; species Paratilapia polleni. The sequence continues at coordinate 23,568 of VUQI01018178.1, read as the reverse complement.
AAATACTTTCTAACCGGTGTGCAGTCCTACATGTCCTTGTCTTGTTTTGTTTATCATTGAGAGAACAGCTTTTGAGAGTAGGAGACTAACATGGAGAGAAACTGTTTCATTATGTTGACATGATCATGGTGACCATCTTGGCAACATGCAAAATAAGGACGGACCACAGGAATAACTTGTCACACAGAAAAAAAACACTTAAGCCATTTTAATATTTATTTCAAAAGCAAAACCCAAATTTAGTAAATGCACACCTAAAAAAGATCTTATTGTGTTCCTCTAAAGATAAAAGATAAACATTTTATTTCCCTAAAATTACATTATTTTTACCTTGCTTGGTAAACAATAGCAAAGTAACGTAATCCCCATTCTACATGCATTTCTTATTTAAATTAAATTAGACACCAATAAATCACATTTCTAATAATTGTACATTTATGTCCTAAAATGATGTGCCAATGTCAATTCAAATACGTGTTTTTGACAAATGCATACTACTACAATAGGCTGTGTTTGGACTATAAAGTGTAACTGTCATGTAGGTCAACCACCGCCACCCATTCTTTAATTTTTATTTTTTTATTTTTTTTTTTTAACTCACTCAATTGTTGGACTGGACAGAACTCGGAAACACTAGTTTCATTCATTGAAGTTTGTAACAGATTACCAACTCGAGCTACAGTCTGAACATTAAATAACCTGGACCCAGAGTATACACGGAGAGATTCCTGGTTCGCCCCTTTATGAACTTGCAAGGCCTTTAACTAGACTAATTTTAGCCAACGGTGGGAACTCTTCAACCTTTACCGTTACTCAGTGCTTGCCGGCGATTTGTTTCAGTATCGTGAGCGCATAGTTAGCTGTAACGCGTCGGTGCTTTGCAAATTCGTGCTAAACGGTTAATTAATAATGCTGAATCTGGATGTCAGAGAGCTGAAAAGCGAACAAAGCAAAGGCCAGAAAATCCCCGGCCTCGAGTTTAGCTGCGCCTCGGTGCCTGCGACTTGTAGCTAGCGAATATGTGCAAAAGCTAATGTTAAATACCAGCAAATGCAACATCAGTGCCGGGTAAAAACATTTCCGTAATGTAGACCACATGATAAACAGCTAGAATACATTACACATCTGTTAAGTGGTGTATATTTAGCTATGCAGGACGGCATCAGTTGAATGTAAACACTGACCGTTAGCCCCGCTGCAGTGGTTGTTGTTGTCGCCTCCCCGACGCTAACCTCCGGGCCGGCCAGGCCGATGACACTCACTGCCCGCACAGTTCCCCGAAGCCAGTCCCGGGCCCATGCAGCCTGCTCCGGCTCGGATCCATTCGCAGACCTGCCGTCGTCGAGGAGCAAAAGCAAACGCTTCCCTATCAATTCGAGAGAGTCCCCCATGGTTTGCTCACAAGCTAGCTGCCTCTAGTAAGCCACCATGAACAGTGTAACTTCTCCGCCTGGGATGGGAACTCAAGAAAGCTAAGGTTAGGGGACGATCAGGAAAATAGCTTTAACGTCGGCGCACAAAACAGCTCGTTTCTCGACGGCTGCGCTGCACCCGGGGACACGCTGCGGCGGACCCAGTCACGCCAGGAATTCACCCAGTCGAAACGTTTTTGTCCTCGGCGTTAACGCGACTATCCTGCTCTGTCCGCCATTTAGCCCTGCAACAATCAAACGCACTCCTCGTATTCAGGCAGCACTGCGGAGACACGGAGGAAGTGTGCGCAAACAGCGACATCTAGTGTCAGGACTGCAGAGCAACTCGGTGATTACACTGCTTTATTTTTCAGGATTTTCCGCAGTGTTAACCGGAGATAGGTGGACCACCCCGACTGAAACACATATGGTTAAATTACTTTTATCAAAACGACTTTTTGTGTTATTTATATTTAATTTGATTCAGTAACCTGTTGGGGTTTTTGCAAGGCTGATGTATATATTGTTCGTTAAAATTTCCTCGAGTATCGAAATCGAAGACCATTCTTTATCTTTACTAAATATTTTAGGAAGGTGGCATCACTAAGCCTTAAAATTGCAGTCATACGAAAATACTGCCAATAAACAGAAAAAAGAAGCTTACAGTAAAAGTACTATGTGTCATCTGACCAATCCCTGTGTTTCTGTGATTAAAATCATTTCTTTTCTTCATGAACATCATTGTGGTTATTGTTTGCAGTCGTAGCAGTAGTAGTATTGTTGTTGTGACCACTAGGAGGTGCTACATCGCCACAAAGTCTTCACACAAATCAAGTGAGACTTTGCAGGGAAGCTCTACAAGAGCACCCCCAGGGCCAAACAGCACTGATATGTCATTGTTCACGGAGTTTAATAATATGCTTTTCCATCTATGAACATATGTAGCTGTAAGTTATATTTCTCTGATATTTATGGCTGTGCATTTTTGCATCTAAGCTGTGATCCAAATAAGGAAATACCACACAGAGGCACAAAGTAACACATATCTATTTGAAAAACACACCTCCACATTTATTCATGAGTTATACAAGTTAAGATACATTAAAGTATGTACAAAATCTCAACACTGAAATATCAAAAGAGATAATAATACAAATATTTTAATCTTTCTTTCTATAAAAACCTGCATCTTGTCTTATAGTAAGCCAGTTTCTTTGGACTAGCACTATGCTTCAAGTCAGCCATTGGGTGCCTCTTATGAAAGGTCATATTTATAAAATGGGGTGTGAGGTTATTTTGAAAATCTTCATATGGCAAGCATGTATAGGTTATCTAAGAGAAGTAATGCCAGCATGCCTGTAGAGGTATGCAGTATGTGCAAGGACCTTTGTAAGCACTGTGTGATAGTGTGCGGCTATAAACATACAGTTTAAATGCATATGTTGCTGATAATGAACAAACCATAATTAGTTTTTCTTTCTGCATCTACAACAGTTAAAAAAAAATCACTTTTTACCCAAAACATTTATGATGTTGTCTCAAGCTTTAATACCCCTCCAACATGCTGTTACAATCAGACTTTGGTTTGCCTTTATTGCCATTAAAGTGCACCCAGTTCCAGAGGAGTATTCACCCTAAATCTGATGGCCTTCACTGGTATTGCACCACATCTTAAAATTACACAATTCAGCTGCTCAACAAAGAAAGGTGAATCCTTTGCTTTATCAATGAGGTGATCGAGATGCAGCAACATTTGAAGTCCGGCAGTAATAACACAAAAGTCCCAGTGTGTTGCATACTGGCAGTGTTTGTGCTTGTGCACTCTGGAGTTACTGGAGCTTCATGCAGCTGTGTGGCACGCATTCAGCCTGTTCCTCCAGCTCAGGGCAGGGGGTTCCAGCGTTGGCCGGCCGCAAGAGGATGTAACGTGTGCGGTGGCGAACACCACCCCTGGAGCAGGGGCCCAGACACAGACCCCAAGACGACCAAAGGGACACTTCACAGTCCAGTGGCGTTGCTGAGAAAGAGATGAGGGAAATATAAGTCGGGGCAATAAGATGTTGAAGTACTTTTTTTTTGAAGTACTGTTGTATAATTTTCCTGTAGCATTTGTAGGTTTTGTGTAGAGGTCAGCGGGTCAGAGTACACCCACTGTAAGCGTAATTTATTCAGTATAGATTAGCAGTCTAAAAATCTTAGACTGCTAATCTCATCATTAGATGTTATTACATGAACTGGAACCTCATTATAATTTTAGTGCAACATAAAACAGCATAAAACCACATAATACATCTGTTTATTTCCACTTCTGCTCTCCCATCCATTCCAATCATCTGCTTCAATTTTTGTCCTTCTGATGTTAAATGTTTGTGTAACGCTGGTGAAGGGATTCCTGCGGTCATACCTGAGAAGCGCCGGGGACTGATAGAGTTGGGCAGAATATGATTGGACATCGGGCTTTGATGGTCACGTGATCTGCTCTGTCGTGTGATCCTAATGCTGGCAATAGGTGGAAGCTCCTTTAAGCGTGGATAGTAGAAGGAGTTGGCCGGGTGGTTTGGAAACTGAGAGGTGATCTGGACAAGTCAACAAAGAGCAGTCAGGCATAATTCACCAGGAGAGCCAGCAGATTCTCAACACAACTTCAAATGGACAATAGCCCGCTTTCAAACACATGCTGGGAAAAGACAGATGGTTTATTATGTAAGAGGGCCCTTTTCACTAAAAAAAATAGCTTAATGTCAGATTTGAGGGCTGCCAAGCAATAATTTAACTCGAGACGGTTAGGAGTGATGTCCCATACTCATGCTGCTAAGCTATAAAAATAAGATAATAAATGCACTGAGTGAAGTGTCCGGGTATGAACAGCTGACGTACTAGTCAATACCGCAAGAGTTCATACCTTTGTGATGTTTTCTGGAGGGCTGGTGGGGAAGTTGGGAGAGGAGAAAGTGAATCCACTGTCTGTGCCTGCATCATAAGGGTGGAGGTCAACGGTCACTTCCTGCTTCCACTGGTTGCCCTCGCAAAGATTTAGGCTATCCACACCAACAAACCAATCGGGGCTGGGGATCATCTTCACCATCAGGGACAACTGTTGATACAAGAGAGACAATGCAACTGCTTCAGACTTTAGTGTCCAAAAGGGAAATCTGGTGTACAGTTAACTGAATACATATGATCGTAGGCCAAAACTACTTGATATGATGAGATATTTACTAATCATTCGAGCCACTGGTTCATAAGCAGCAAGGGGGGCTTATATAAACTCAGCAACTAGGCTATTAAGTGCTTTAATATTAGGAAGATGGATCTCTTTGTAGTCGTGCTAGCAACATTATTTTAGAAATGGTGCTGTGAGTCTCAACAATCTTTGGGTGGATTGTCCTGACATTTGCTACACACACTCATGTCCGTCTTGGGATGAATTGTAGTGATATTATAAATGAAAGAACTTTCTTCATTTATTTCTAAGTACCTGAGCATCAACAGCACTTTGTGTTCAGTGACCATTCTCAAATGTCAAACTAAGATGGTGAATATTATCCCTTTAACAGAAGTTAAACGACAAATGCAGTCACATTAATCATTAATTAATAGTCCAACTCACTAAAAGACAAACTTTACACTCAGTCGTCTATTATTTTTGTGGTTTCAATCAAAAGTCTAACTGCAGCTCTCTGCATGAGGAAAGGCTGACCAAAGGCTCTTCTCGGATGAAAAGAAAAACAATCCATAAATACAATAAATCCAATCCCATCAGCGTAGCAATATTTTGTTATAATGCTCCTTCTCTTTTGATACAGTCCAGACTGTAATTATGTGGACAGCCAGACTCTTTGTTCATCAGGCTCTGTGCTTCAGAGCTTTCAGTTTGTTCTAAAATAATGCCTACTACACTAAACAGTCTCGATTTTAATTTGAAAGAAATTTGCCATACATACATATACTGTCTAAATTACAGTGTCCAAATTTTAGGAGATCAAGAGCAATTGGACATTTGGCTACCAAGTGTGTAATATAAACATTAGACGAAGAATCAAAGAGTGGTGACTTTAGATTGAGCTCTAAAGTGCCCCTCTTGATAAAGCCACATAATATGGTCTTCCAGAGATATCAAAAATAGCTGGTTTGCCAATGTCAAAAGCTGTGCACGTTCTATAAAATCAAATGCACACAGTGTAAGTCCATTTCTGTCCTTATAGGTACAATCTACATGAATGTACCCCCTAGGCAAAGTTACTGGACCTCAATGTAACCTTTTCAAGGGCCGAAAAGGTAAATAAATATTTGCACTATTTCTTCTAGAACTGAAGGTGCAATATCAAGTGACAGTCTCTATTTGGCTAACTACAAAAAGAAATTAGCTAAAATTGTAGCTTCAGTTTAAGATTTTAAGATTTTACTGGATAGTTTATTTAAATGTAAAAGATTTAAAATATTCGGACAAGTTTCACTCTGTATCTGTCTTGTATGCCTGCGGCAAAGTGGTGCAGGAGGAAGGTTCTGGGTTTGCATCTTCCTTTGTTGTTCCTGTGCCTGTGTGGATTTTCTCTGGGTGCTCATGTTTCAACCCGCAGTTTAAAGACATGCATGTCAGGTTAACTGGTGATTCTAAGTTAGCTGTATAAAATAAAAGGTCAGTTACATTACAGTAAAAAAAAGTGTCACCACAGGTTTAAGACTGCTCTCCATAACTTATAAACCAGAGGGGTACAACTGCAGTACCTTAGAGGGTACAGTCCCAGTGACACGTTATTGTACCCCTAAAGGTACAATATGGATTTTAATTTTCTGAGAGTGAGTGACCCGGTAAAATGAGGAGCACATCTTGTGGATGAGCAGGAAATAAATGTCCTATAAATGATGAAAATAACCCTAATGATTGCATAAACGTACATGACCATAATTTCAGAGGATTCAACACAAGATACGAACAACCCTAAAAAAACAGAAACGCCACGCTGGCGTTGTCCAATCAAGTTCTATGTATAGATTAAACAAAAGTCACTCCCATGTACCATACCACCTCATCAAGGTGATGGTTCTGTTATGACTTGAGCTGCCAATCAAACTGGCAACACTCAGAGCTCAGACCTTTTGAAAGAGCTTTTCAGTGTGAGACGTGGAATATCCTCGACTGACCGAGTCAATCATCTGATCTCTGTCAAATGAGCTGAAGACCAGACTAAAGACAGAGGGAACCCACAACAAGCCAAAGCAGTAGGTTTCTGAAGAAAAGGCCCAGGGAAGCATGATGATGTCTATGTTTAAAAACTTCAGACAAGCACTTGCTGCAGGTTTCCAACAAGATTTTGTCTGACTTTGTGTGTATCTGTGAAATTACTTATGAAACCTGAAACTTGCTCTCTGTGTTAAAGTGGCTATATCTGCAACACAGTTCTTCTGAATGTGCTGAAGCACAGAGCCCAAAGAATAAAAATATATGTGACTGTCCAAATACTTATGGTGTGGACTGCGTTCTGTGTGTAGAATAAATTAAGTCACAGGGATCATACTGCAGGACTATAAATGCACTAAGAATGACATCACACACAAAAACACAGCTGATGTCAGGATTTATAGCTCTGTAGCTTATAAATGCATGTGAGCGCATGAGCCCACTCAGTTTCCTGTGCAGGGTTAGACTGTGTGTTCTCCGTGATGAATGTTTCCTGAGTGCTGGTGACCTCATACAGGAAGTGGCCCGGAGGTCAGCACACACCGAGGCGGCAGATGACCAGAAAACAGCACATCTGAAAACGCCTCCTCACTCGAGGACCAATATTTGAGGACCTTGGCTGAGCTGCTCAGTCTCAGGGGGAGATGAGTGGGCTTGGACAGCTTTGGATGGATAGGAAAGGGTGGCCTGGAGGATGGGGGAGAGCTGGAACAGAGATCAAGCCAGTCAAAACAGACTGGGACAGGGGTGCAGGTAGAGTCAGCATGACACACAAGGTCTGTTTCTTGCCTGTAATGCATGCCAGAGAACAGAGAAACTGAATCAGAAGTAGCTGTCTCGCTTTTCTGAATCCAATGATCCCCTCTTTCCTTCCTCCCTGTTCTACTAACACCACTCCCTCATCTTCCTCCTTTTCAGGCTCCTCTAAAACAGCGGCTTTTCCAAGAAGGCATTCTGCTATATCCATCGGGCCACTCAGTAAGGATGTCTCCTCAGGGGTATTCCTCATCAGAGGCTTGATCAGTCCACGATTGTTTTGCAATCCACAGGCCAGGAAGTGTCTCTAAAGCACAGACGGTTCAGAGCTCCCATGATCCCTCTCACTTTTTTCTCCATCACAACAAATCTTCCATGGAAAGAACATCGTAGTCATCCTTGAAAGCATGCGACTCAGTTCAGAAGCACAGGCAGGTATCTGTTCTCAAAAAGTCCTGAATTTCACAATAGTACATATTTGGTGTAATCTGTCTGTTTTAAATTACACCCCAAGAGCAGAAGACTCATGAATATGTAGATAGGAATCATATGTGTTTGGGATTTTTAGGTCATTGTGTATGAATGCTTCGGTTGTTTGGAAGAGAAGGGATGGTGTTTAGAAATGAGCGTGCAGGAGAAACAGACGGAGAGGCACAATAACAGATTGAGCAGACAACAGATTCACATCATTCACTCACGTTCAACACAAACCCACCACTGTCACGCTTCTCTTTGCCGTTCTGCCCACTGTTCTAAAAACAGACCATTTAAAAGCAGCCACGGGCATCATATACCTAGATGACAAGCTGTTAAGCTGCTGTCCATGACTTGTTCTTACCAACGATGCCCTCCAACAGGGTTGTTTATGATTTTTTAGGGCCTTTGGGTTCAAGCAGTGGAGCAGGCAATAAACAAATGTAGGTCACCAGACTTTCAGGCAGACACACACCTATTCCTAAAAGCTCCAGTAAAATGTCCACCCTTCCCCTTCACCTTCTTCCTTCTCGTTCATCAGCTGCACATGCTTGACTCATAAAAAAGGATATTTTATTCGAGTTGTAACTCTGTGAGTAGTGCAACACACTTTTCCACAGGGCCATACCTCAAATCCTTTGCCTCTGTTTAAGCCCCGGCTCCTAAATTTAGTCCGAGCCTCAAAAACGAGTCCAACCATGACCTTTGCTCCCAGACTCACCCACCATTCAAGACAAGCAGCACTATCCTGTGATCCAGCAATGAGTAAAGCCACAACCTTAAATGTGGGTTCGTATGGGGCTTCAGTAGTTTTAAAATCTGTCTTCCACAGCTAGTTGTTTAGTGCAAAAGTTTCACATTGTGTTTCCTTAGAAAAAAAGGTTTTCCCTGCTGAGCTGCAGCAAAGAAAGAGTGACAAAAACAGAGAATTTTGCACTAAAATATTAGTGGTAAATATTTACTTGATTGGGCTTACTTAGATGGCTGAAGTCTCAGGCTTTGCATGGAACGAGAACTGTGCATTCTGCTCACCTGGGATCACTTTAGAGCCGATATGGTCAGGTAAAGTGATTACAGCAACCATTAAATGTCAGTGTAGAAAAAGGCAGGAGAATATAGCACCAATAAGATTAGGAATAGTCTGACATTTAGGATATAGACCTATTTGCTAGTTTAATAAAAAAAATCAATAACATTTCATATCCAAAATATGGAGCCAGGTGAAGACTTAAAATGTGTAAACAGTGAGCCAAAAGTAGCTATAAAAGCAGCTATAAAACTCACATTTTCTCTTTTTTATTGTACAATAAGTGAAGCGTAAAAACACTGTGTTGCTGTTTCTATTGTTGGTGAAATCTGCTTGTTATTTTTACTTGTTTAGCTTTCCTAATGAATAAATCCAGCTGAATAAAGGAAATATAATCTGAACATGTCAAATGATAAACTTCACAGGTGCTGGGAGGCATCTGATGGAGACAAGGCAGCTGTTTCCCCCAGCTTGCAGTCTTCATATCTTTACATTTACTGTACCAACACGAGAGCGCTATCAGTCTTCTTTTCTAACCCTAAAAAAACAAGCAAACATGTTTCCAAAATTGCCAAACAATTCCCTTTGCTGCGCATCATCATGGGTCCTCTCTCCTGAGCTCGTAGAGTTCAGTGGGACAGGCGGCAGACAGTGCAGACCGCACAGGATGGATGTGGGCGTTTGTGGCTGCAGAGCTGAAGCACTTCAGCTAAACATAGTCTGATTGGATAGTGGAAAGAAGTGGTGAAGTATTTAATCAGAGCAGATGAACGACGATGTTATAGGGAGGCCCGGGTCACCAGATGACTGAATAGGTTTAGTCCACCAGATGGTTTGTGTGACTTACTATGTCTGAGCATTTATGAAGGTATACTCATGCCTACCAGTGAACTCCGGGGCTGAATAAGCATTTCTGTGGAGCTATGCCCGATGCCGTTAGGGATGCCAGCCGTTCGGTACATGGCGCCGACCACGCGTTTCTTCCTGGCCTCCTTGGCAGCCTTCATCAGCTCCACCGTTACCCCGAGTTCAGCAAAGCTCTGAACCCCTGCACTGGCTGGAGCCCCCTCCTCCCATAGCCGAAAGTGACGATTATGGCTGACCGCTAAAGAGAGAAAAGAAATTGAAGAAAGAGGAGATGACAGGAGTAAGATGCTTATTCACTGGAATGCATATCAATGTCAGTGAAGCACCACAGAGCCTCAGCCAGACGATGAGATCATTTCCACCATGGAGCCTGCATGTATTTCTATGGCGCTCTCCTACTTCCTGCACTTAAGCATTTAATTCTGAAGGAATTGCCCACATGCATGTCTTTGGCAATATTGCAAGGTTATAGCTACGTCTTTTCTCCATCTATCACTGATGAAACCACAACACAGCTGCCAGGAGGTAGGTCAGGAACTTGGATTGGCAGCCAGATGGTGGACAAAAAAACTTTTATTGATGCTTTTTCTGATACTTTGGGTCAGTGAGCCATTTGCCTCACATTCTTATATTTAGTTTTGGCTATCTATGAAATCAGTTTGAATTGAGACACTGATTTAGGTTGAACTGTTTGTACCACAGGTTCTGGAGCTCCGTGTTGAATCCCACAGAGCTCCTGGCCTGGGCCAGTGGTTTTAAGGGCAAAGTAAGGTTAGCCAGAAACACGCTGCCTTACCTCACTTTTCAGACCTGCCTACAGACACACATGCACAGTAATGCATTTAAACTTAAACACCGAGCCAGCACACTTCACACACTATCTTGTTTCTTCCCAAACTACTATTACGTCACGCTTAATTACATTACCATCTTAACAAATTTCCCACGAGCATCGCTGAAACTTGATAACCCATCACGTTTAAGCCCCATTGAGAGATTAAAGCTCACTTCCCACTAATTCGCATGTGTGTTTTTTGGCCATGACAAACTCCATTCCCTCTTCAATCTGCCCGCCCCCCAAACCCCTCGACAGGTTAAGCTATTTTTGTGCAATGACAGACTCCATCTCCAATCTTCTTTTTGACCCTTCAGCAGACTGTCATGCCGGTGAGGCCTTTGTGTTTTTCTTCTCTTGTGGCAAAGTCCAATCCCCCGGTGCCCAGTACCGTGGGACATTAAAAGCCATTATGGGTGTGTCAGAATCCCTGGTGCCTGTGTCTATATGGAGTAAGTAGGGCATCATCCTCTGGCAGAGCAGCCAAGCACCAATGGGAGACCTGGAAACCAGACAAAGCCACAGCCGCCACACAGCAGTCCAAGACGCGCACACAGATGTGCAAACATTTGCCATCCATCCATGCTCAATGGCTTGGGGAAAAAAAGAGAATAGAAGGTTGTATTTGCTTCTGCTTCTCCACCTCCTGGCTCTGAGGTAAGTGGTCTGACCCCACCACACCCCAACTATCATCACCCACCTTCAGCAGCCCCAAACTCACCACTCCAGTCTTTACCGCCAACACTGTGGTAAACCAGCGGAAATGTGGGAAGGAGTGTAGGACTGACGTGAAGAAATAGAGAAATATTAAAGATATGGCTGAAGAGAAGTTAGAGAAACAAAGAGAAATGCCATCTGGTAGCATTCAGGCTGTCTTTCTTGTTGCTCTCTGCTTCTTGCTGCTTTGCTCATTAACATCTCTAACCTTTCTTTCTTGTGCGTTTGTGCATGAGGATCAATGAGGAACAAAAATAACTGCCTTTGGGTGAAGCAGAGGTTGCTCTAGTGTGACTGCTAGCCCAAAATGTCCTTTAATGCCACTGTGATCATGATTTGTGTCTTTTGATTGGCTCCCCTTTTACACAAAAACTTTAAATGCTGTAAATTTTAACTGCTGATTGTCAAATAAAATACCATGACTCCTTGCTGCTGCTGCAAATCTGAAATAATAGTCCACATTCAGTGGACTATCGGGTGTTACAGTAAAAATTTCCATTTAATATGGCTGATTCTCTAATAACCCATGTCTTTGGCCCTAGAGCCCCTTCTCACCTATGAGTTTGGACCACTGTGCAGGGGGCCGGAACAGTGGATACTGCTTTGGGAAAGCCTGTGGGCTCCAGTGACCAGTAAAGACCAGGATGTAGGAAGCAGGACTCTTGGCTGTGCATTCTGTCCCAATGAGCGGTCGCAAAGGCCCAGCAAATGTGAAGCAAAGCTTCACAAGTATGAGGAGTAGCTGCTGCAGCCAACCACAGGTCAGGTGCTCTGATGACATCATCTGAAAGAAATTGAGAAATGAAAAATAGCTGTGAAAGTATTTCTCACTCATAGTAGAGATGTATTGTGTTCTCTGCACAAACACTGATAATGATCACTGTAAAAATAAAAATATGTTCCTACCAGTGTGGCAACTTTTAAAAGCAAAAGCTGCTGAATAAGTCTCTCATGAGCTCTGTGGCAAATAATCTTTGTACAAATGAAAAGATCGTAACACGAACATTTAGGAAACCAAACCCAGACAATCCTGGACAAGTACAAGTGGGGAAATTCCATATCCCTGCCCTCATATCAAAACACAGCCATTTTATCAAAGACCAAAGCCTAATGAACTCACTGACCCTTAGGCCTCCCATTAAAGACATTCTCCTATTCCTTTGGCTTGGCCAAGAATCTTCTGACAAAAAGCCAGTTTCTGGCTACAGGGGAAAACATCACGTTCACTGTAATATCTGCCTTTAAATAAAACAACATCACTGATGATGGATACAAATTCTGTCTGCTCTACTGATCTCACCGACTGACCATCCACTGACCACCAGCTGCTGACTCAGACTCACACTCTATTAAGAGGCAGAGGGGCGAGGAGGGCACGTATATGACAAATACTCAAAACGCATTTCAGCTCTATATGTCACAGTGTAGGCCTGGACAAAGTAACAGAAAGAAGTCACTGTCACTCCATCACTACATTATCTACCACGCGCTCCCCCCAAACACACTGAATTCTTGCCAATCACATGACAAGAATTCAGTGTGTTTAGCCATGGTTGTTGGTGGCAGGCAAGCTGATAGCAAGGCAACAGAAACTCAAATAACCATTTGTTACAACCTTGTTACAACCAAGGTATGGAGAAGAGCATCTCTGAAAGCACAACACATTGAATCTTGAAGCAGATGGTCTACAGCAGCAGAAGACCACACCAGGTGCCACTCCTGTCAGCTAAGAACAGGAAACTGAGGCTACAACTGGAATGGGCTCACCAAAATTGGACAACAGAAGAGTGGAAAAACGTTGCCTGGTCTGATGAGTCTCGATTTGCTGCAACATTCAGATGGTAGGGTCAGAAGTGGTGCAGTATTTTTCTGGCACACTTGGGGCTCCTTAGTACCAAGTGAGCATCTTTTAAACACCACAGCCTTCCTGAGTATTGTTGCCGACCATGTTCATACCTTCATGAATACAGTGTACCCACCTTCTGATGGCTGCTTCCAGCAGGATAACGCACCATGTCACAAAGCTCAAATCATCAAATCATCTCTGAGGAATGTTTCCAACACCTTGTTGAATCTATGCCATGAATAATTATGACAGTTCTGAATCCAAAACGGGGTCCAACCTGATACTAGAGAGTAATAAAGTGGCTGGTGAGTGTATACACCAAGACCAAGACACAGGTTAGACACAGGTGTAGTGCACTAAGGCAGGGTGAGAAACGGGAAACACACAAAGGCAGGAAGTGGAGGACTAAGGAGCGGGTTAGCACAAGGATGAGGATAGCATTTTTGGTTTCCCCAGTAGCTACTGGCAGCTTTTCTAAGATAGCTGTAACAGCAGAGTATAGAACAACTGTTGATCTCTTTCTGGCAAAAGAAAGAGTCCCAATGTCAGAGGAGTTAAAGAAGACAAATAAGAAGAGTGACAGAAAATAATGCAAGAATAAAGTTCAGATGGGAATTCGCAGCCCTGGGACCCAAGACTGTTCAAAAGCAACATTCAGTTGGCATTACTTCTCCTAAATGACAGAACAACAGCCAGCTAAACTACCCTGCAGTACTGTGCATGCCCTGTCACAAATTTACATCTAAATTTACTCCAGATCTGGGCTTTCAATGCTGCATTCAAGATGTACGCTTTCAATTATTCCCAAATCCCATCCTAATCCAAATTGGCACCTTGATGGCACAAAAATCACCAACATGCTTCTCTGAGGCAAATATTTCAGGGAAAAAGGCAC
>VUQI01018172.1:1351-13731 GCA_015106735.1 Paratilapia polleni | reverse complement strand
AGTCATCATCCATTTCAAAGGATGGAATAAGATCCTTCTCATGATGCTTATAAAAAGAAAATTTGGTTCCTGGAGCCAGGAGGTTTTTCTCACTGAGCCTAGACCCAAGCAACTCAGCCGCTTCCTTTGGCAGATCCAAATCTCGTACAAGTCATTTAACTCTGGCTGAGTGAATAACTGGGGGACAGATGAGCAACCAGAAGATGGATCTTCAAATTCTTCATCACTAGAATTTTGTGCATCTGGAGACAAAACATCATCAGACTCTTCTCTCTCATCAACTGAGCCAGTAAAAATGGGAGGTGGTATTTCATCTGAATGTGGTACAGGTCTCATTGCTGATGGCAGGTTAGGGTAACTGATAGATGATTTAGTTTTGGAACTGTATCCAGAAATATTGACTAAACAGAAGCAGCAGTCATCAAAGTGATTCCGTGTCTCCCTCCATACCACTGGAATACCAAAACCCAAGCTCTTTCTCTTTCCCTTAGTCCATGCTTGGAGGTTTTCCACACACGCCCGGCAAATTGAATGAGGTGCCCATGACTTGTCTTGGTCACCCAGTTTCATACCAAAATAAGCAAAGTATGCCTTTTTCACAAAATCTGTTATGTTTTGTTGCTGTTTGGATGCAGTGAAGCATCCACAGATATAGCAAAACCATCTGGATCATGTTTACAATTGCCACTTGTGAAAAAATGTGACCTGATAGAGCAAAATGGATATTATTTTTGAAATCAGCGATCCAAAATTAGTAAAGAACAAGTGTTAGATTTCATACAGCAAATATGATGCAGGGTGGTGTTCTATTCCCAGGAAGAAATGAAAAAATAGAAATCATATAGTATTCCAGGCATTTATTGGTTTAGATTCATTTCTATACAGTATAAAAATGCATTACCAGGTGCATGTTAATCATTTTTGTTACATTTACTTATTTTTTATGAGGTGCAAAATAGGTGGAATTCTATGATTTTCATTTTTTTTCCCCATGATTTTGTCGATCAGTTTGTCCCTAAGGACTTATTGTTTTATGTTTCTGTTTTAATTGGAGCTTTTCGTGTATTGTCCTGGAGTGCTGGGGGAACCCAGTCAGAAGCACTCAATTCCATGCAGTTTTAATGAGCTCATAAAAATATCACTCACTCTTAGGGGGCAGAGGCACTCTATCAGCCACTTTGAAGGAGACAGCTTTCAATTATTAATGTGGATTGTACTGTAGAAGAAAGCTGCAATGTGTAAAGAAAAGTATGTATTTTGGCAAAATGGGGCCTTTCTGTGTGGAGTTTGCATGTTCTCCCTGTGCCTAAGTGGGTTCTCTCCTGGTACTCCCGCTTCTTCCCACAGTCCAGAGAGATGCATATTTGGTCAACCAGGGATGGATGGATGGATGGATGGATGGAGTGTACATTTTCATTTTACGCAATATACATATTAACTGTAGCTTTTCTACAATAATATTTTTTAAATATCTAATTAATAACTACTACTAATGTTTTCAGACAAAATAAGTTAACATTTTGTTGATATGTAT
This sequence comes from Paratilapia polleni, assembly GCA_015106735.1. Taxonomy (NCBI): domain Eukaryota; kingdom Metazoa; phylum Chordata; class Actinopteri; order Cichliformes; family Cichlidae; genus Paratilapia; species Paratilapia polleni. The sequence goes on along the minus strand of VUQI01018172.1, from coordinate 12,197 downwards.
CTTATCGTTGAGTATTCTTTGTGTGTTAAATATGTTGGTAGGATGAGGGTCCAAAGATACTCAGTTTACTATAATGGAGGACTAAGAAATAGTAAATAATCAAACTTGAGCAACTGGAACCAGGAATGACAAATAAATAAGTTGCCAAATAATTAAAAAAATTTTTTTTCATTTTCAAGTATGTAAATTATTTGTTTTAGCACTTGTGTGTAATCATGCAAAGTGCATCAGCATGCAATAATAAAATAACACATTAAAATACTGCAGACTTGATGTTTACTGTGATTCATTACAAGACTAAATCAAGTTCAGGATGACTGAAGATTGGGAAGACTGTAACAGCACTAACAACACATCTAAAAATCAAAAACTGCAATAAATGAGTTTGAAAATCCATCCATTCATCCATCCATCCATCCATTCTCACTTCTCAAATTCAGGGTTGCGGGGGTGGGGGTGGGGTCTTGGAGCCAATCCCAGCTGTCACAGGGTGAGAGAGTTGGAAAGTGGTTGCCATGATGTGAAGGGAGTGTTAAAGTGTGTAAACACTCTTGCATAGTTCTCTAGTATTTTTCAAAAGTGAAGCAGAAATCAGAGCTGACAGGAAGCTGTGAGCTGCAGTCTGCTTCATCGCAGCTGTTTTCAAGGCTTGCAGCTCCTGCATCTCATTCCCAGCAGCAACATAAAAGAAGCTGACAACTGCTGGGCTTTGATCTGTTTTTCTTTTTCTCTCATTAGGCAAAATAAAAGCAGGCTGACTTAAGTCAGCCCTCTGAAGACAGCTTTTCTTCATCACTGTGGCATAAATTACAGTTAAATTATTTCTGGGGTCACCAAGTCGTTTCTTTGCTTTGAAAGCACCTTTTCAAGGTTTTTAACTAAAAAATGACTTCCCCTGGATTACATTTATTATACACAAATATATGATCAATTTTATTCTGCACGCAATGTGTTTTTAACCAAATGAATAACCCTTTCTTCTCTGAATAGTCCTGTCATCTTGGCATGTATTTTCATGTTCCTAGAAGCAGCCAACATGTTTGTTGTCCAACCCCAGTAGGGGAGTACATGGTGTAATGTTTGCATCAGACACTGGATTTGAGCATACCTGTCAATTACACAACAATCACAACATCAAGCCCACAAACCCCTCCATTCACCCTCCACTCCTCAACTCAGAGCGGAAGGAATTTGTCAGTAGATCGCGAGTGCTTGTAGAGCATGTTGCAGCAGGTGAGAACAAGGGTTGTTATTGGAGTGAATTAATTTGTAGCTGCTGTCTCTGTATGATGTTGACGGCCCGCTGCTCTGTCCCTACGAGGCAATCCCCAGGTCACACGAAAAGTATAATGGACTGGCTCCTCATCCATTCCTGCGTTCCTATAATCACATACATGCTGATGAGACAGGCTGTTTGTGCCGTGGTATAATTTAGCATAATTTTGCTCAGTGTTTACATTTCTCCGTTCATGATCACTGGAAATGACATCTTCAATAGCATCACTCATTGCTTGGGAATGTCCTTACAGTTGTTGCTGGAGCTAAGTCTTGTTGTGCGGCTGCCCTGTCTTAAGCATGCTGCCCACATGTGTTGTCAGAACCGTTATGTGTGAGCCAATGAGCCAAGACTTCATGAAGTGGAGCACAGCCAAAAATATACACACACAAATATTTGCCAATGGGGTTACTGTTACTGAAAGGTGTGCATGGCAAAGCTCCTGCAGTTGAGATTTTGAAGTCTCAGCTTTTCATCCACACTACATTCTGCTGGTCACCAAATCTGAATAATAACTTAAGAAAATCACTTAATTTATGTTTGAATAAAAGCAGTTAACCAATCTATCTTCTATCCATCTTCATAGTAATCATTTATGCATTGCTTTTGCATAAAAATATGTTGATTTATATAAAATATGATGTTTATATAACTTTATTTTAAGATGGAAATGTCTGCTGCTGTTTTATTAGCAAAAGAAAGCTCAAACAATTATCAAACCAGGATAACATCTGCTCTCAGCCATCAGTGATGGCCCTAATGGGGCATTACAGGAACAGCTGTTATTCTAATTCATTCAACAGAATGTGTGTTTTATGTCAGAGGAGTGGTTCTGAATCCTGAATCTGCTGATGTTTTAGAATGTGTTCACCATTTTTGCATGAAATACTCCTCAATACTGATAAAATATGAGTATTTACTGTAATAAAAGGATACTTTCCCCCAGAGAAGTTGTTAAGTTGTTTTGTGCATGTGCACATCAAAGTGCTTAAATAAAGACCACACCTGCCATGGGTTCATCATGCATGTTGTCACCTGCTTCGTGAAAACCATAAATTTCTCTTCTGAAATGATTATTGCATTTGACTTCTGTAATTATACAATTTGTTCACTGTTGCCCTTGCAAGTTGTTTATTTTATGGTTGATATTTTAGGCAAATTGCTCAGTTGAAATATCTCACAATTATTCACATCTTAGGGAGAAAATACAGAAAAACATTCCCAGTCAAATTGTGAGATCACCCCCATGCTTTTATGGTTCTTTGGAAGCTATGTTTTTCTCCTCCTGTTCAGATTCAAAATAATCTGAAAACTGGGATCCTAATTGCCATTATCTCTGCACATCTCTGCAGCTTTTACGAGATAAAGTGTAGCTTCATGTGATAATGGAGAAGATCTGCCCATGTTCTTTGGTATGCTGGGAATCTGTAGGGGGGTCGAAAAGCAGCAGAGATATTGAGTCAGACTGCGGTATCCCTGGAATGTTTTCTAATGAGGTTTGTGTTTTATATTGTACCTGTCTGTTGCCACAGCTCTGTACAGTTTATGTTACATAAGAGGGCTGCGTGCAACAGCATGAATGCAGAATGATGTATATACGATATAGATATTATCAGTGCTGCAAAAGCAGATAGATAAATAATTTTCCATATTGTATAAGTAGTTTATGCCTGTCAATGTTCGCTGTCTTAACAGACTCACTCGTGCTCCATGTAGCAATAATGCATTTCATTGCTGGAAGGCAAACCTGCCACCATACAGCCACATGTTTCAACAACACAGCTGGCTCCATTTTCTTCCCCTCACTTTAATCTCACTATGCCACGTGAAGCCCACAGCGACTTCAGAATGTCTGTCTCATCTTGACAGCCGTGTTGATATCACTGATAAGGGGAGGAGGGAGAGAAGAGACAGCAAGGGAGCGCGTTTCACCTCATACAGCATAAATCATTCTCACAAGTCATAAATCCCTCAATAGTTTGATATCCACTACCTGTTTCGTGTGAAAACATGATTACATGTGATGTTTGTACCTGTGGCCCAACAGTTTACTATAAATTTTATATTAACGCTAAAAAATAGATGTGACAGATTTGTTTAGTTTAATTAGCTTAATTAGTTAGAAACTGAATGAGAAAGTAAAAAATAAATCTTTCAAACATCCATGTACAGTAAAAGGATATTTATGCAGAGTTCATATTTAGTAAATATAAATGGATCTAATTACTCTCATTGCTTTTCAGCACTGAGGTGTGTAGATGAGTCTTTTCACAGTTTTTCAGATGGCTGTGTGAACTTGAGGGCTGTTCTTGAGGGTGAAAATATCTTCCACAAGCATAAATCTGTCAAACTGTTATATTTCGAAAACAGACCACAGAGCAGGCCAGAAAATAGATTGGTCATAAGCTCTTTCAATTTGAGTCTCTTAAGATTCCAGCTGAAGTGAATGATGAACAGATTGGTAAACTATCACTCTGATCGTTCTGTAAATCTGCCAAAAAAGTAACACCAGTATCCTTTTTCACTCCCATTTGCTTCTTTCTGGAGGGTTTGGCACTGAACTCCTCCGCCTGCTGCCTTGGTATGCCTGCCATCTCGGGTAGTTTGCTTTGCCAGCCTGATACGTCCCCTCCTGACCTGTCTTGACATAGTTGTCATAGCAGTGATCTGCAGCAGGAAGCCTTGTCTTGTTTCCTTTTTAACAAGCTCTGCTTATGATTGTGGATCTAAAAGTTGCATTTAGCTTTGACACGGAGGAGGTGTACGTTTTTGGAACCACTAGAATGAAGAAAGCAGAAACTCAAATGGGCACAACAAGCCCAACACACTACTTATAAGACGTGTTAGCATAATATCATTTAACTGTAAATATTCTTTGTATTTAAAGACAAATCAAACGAATTTTCATTGGCTACAAGGTCATGCATAGAGAGGCGTAAATACACTCACCGACCACTTTATTAGGTACACCTGCTTGTTAACGCAAATATCTAATCAGCTTATCACATAGCAGCAACTCAATGCATTTAGGCATGTAAACATGCTGAAGTTCAAACTGAGTATCAGAATGGGGAAGAAAGGTGATTTAAGTGACTTTGAAAGTGGCATGGTTCAGAAACTGATGATCTGCTGGGATTTTCACGCACAACCATCTCTAGGATTTACAGAGAATGGTCTGACAAAGAACAAATATCCAGTGAGCAGCAGTTCTCTGGGAGAAAATGCCTTGTTGAAGGCAGAGGTCAGAGGAGAATGGTCAGTCTGGTTTGAGCTGATAGGAAGGCAACAGTAACTCAAATAACCACTTGTTACAGCCAAGCTATGCAGAAGAGCATCTCTGAATGCACAACACATCCAACCTTGATGCAGATGGGCTACAGCTGCAGAAGATCACACCGGCTGCCACTCCTGTCAGCTAAGAACAGGAACCTGAGGCTACAGTTCTCACGGGGTGACCAAAGTTGGACAATAGAAGATTGGAAAACTGTTGCCTGGTCTCATGAGTCTCAATTTCTGCTGCAACATTCAGATGGTAAGGTAACAGTTTAGCTTAAACAACATGAAAGCATGGTACCATCCTTCCTTGTATCAATGGTTCGGGCTGGTGGTGGTGTAATGTGTAGGGGATATTTTCTTGGCACACTTTAGGCACCTTTGTACCATTGTTTAAACACCACAGCCTACCTGAGTATTTGTTGTTGACCTTGTCCACCCCTTAATGATCACAGTGTACCCATCTTCTGATGGCTGCTTCCAGCAGGATAACAGTCACAAACCTCAAATCATCTCAAACTGGTTTCTTTAATATGACAGTGAGTTCAATGTACTCAAATGGCCTCCACAGTCACCAGATCTCAATCCAATAGAACACTTCTGGGATGTGGCGGAAAGGGAGATTCACATCATGGATGTGCAGCCAACAAATCTGCAGCAACTGTGTGATACTTTGATGTCAATATGGACCAAAATCTCTGAAGAATGTTTCCAGCACCTTGTTAAATCTATGCCACGATGAATTAAGGCAGTTCTGGAGGCAAAAGAGGGTCCAACCCGGAACTAGCAGGGTGTACCTAATAAAGTGGCTGGTGAGTGTATTTCTCCTGGTTTACAGATAGTAGTGAGCGTGCTGGTCACCTGACTGTTTTGCTAACACCATTGTCAGGTTCACATTTTTAGGAAGGATTGTAACAGAAACATATATCCAAGGCCCTTTCAGAGTGAACGAGTTACAAGTAAAGTCTCATAGAGCCACTAGCATGGCTGCAGGCTCAAGTTTACAGCAACTGTACGGGGACTGAGGTTTTTTTTTTTTTTTTTTTTTAAATAATAATAACTCACTCATTTATTTTTCATTAAGGCTTACAGTTATGCATTTTTAGAGGCATGGCCATTTTGACTGACAGGTGGCTGCCAGCGCCAGTGGGTGTAGCTGCTAGCTGTGTGCAAGGCCAGTGTAAAGTGACTACTTTAAATACAAAGACATGCTCCCTTTAGTGTCCTCTCTCCTGCTTGGGATGCTGATCCCCCTTCTGAAGTAAAAGCTGCTTCTTTTTGCCGTGACACAAAAAAGGGCTGTGTTTTCTTTTGTCTTTCCATCAGGGGTGGGAGGAGACAGGGCCTTCTAGGTTAGCTTGTGAGAACACCCAGCTGTGTTTGAGTCTGCCTGTTCTCTCTCCCACTGGCCTTGGACTGTTCACCTGCTCTGACAGGCCTCTCCCTGTTCCTCTTGTCCACTCTTTCCCAGATAGATAGCACATATTCTGCCAGCTGCGCCAACTTGTCAGTTTCAACTGTTTGTACTCAACCAAGACAAAAATACAAATGTTAGTTTTTATGTATTAACTTGACAACCCCCAAATGGTCCACAAATGGATTAGTGATTAAGAAAATGGTTGGACATGTGGATGTTTTAGCTTATTATTACTAAATAAGCTTTAAAACTTTACAGGGGCAGTTTTAATTGGGCTATACTACTTCCCTTTTATGATAATGTTCACACACCAAAGCGCTTGTGTGCCTCCTGTAATCTTTCCACATAAGCATTCAGACAGTAGAGGAAATATAAACAGATAAACCCATCAAGGACATCAGGAATGTCACTTACTGAACAAAAGATCAGGTACATTAAAGCTTTGCAATCCTATACCTTATCTCAGTGGTCAAACAGTGGGTTGTGTGCTGTGTTGAGCATGGATTTTTTTTTTTTTACTCTTAAATCTACCCAGCAAAATACTCCAATTCTAATATACTGTATTATTTGAAAATTTAAAAAGGACAAAAGTCACGAAAAGACAGGCCATTTATTAAAGTGCATATGTTTTCAATGAGAAGGGAGGAGGCTAAAGACAACTTGGAAAAGGGGAATAAAGAACAGGAGGAAGCTCTGAATATTGCTGTGAGAAGATGAAAGCCACAGGCTGAATTCAAAGTATTTTATGAATGAGGGGAATCAGTTAGCTCTCATTTTCTCCCCTCTGGCCAGAGGTCAATTTGAGTCCAAGTGTTTTTTTGTTTTTTTTTGTATAGCAGTGATTTCACACCTCATTCCTGGTGAGGAAATCAAACAAAGAGTCAGTTGTTATAAAGTTCTAAAGTCAAGCACAATTTCATTTTCCCAGGAGCAATGCAAACAAAAAGTCTGTATCAGTCAACAAGTATGGAAGTCTGTAGGGACTAAATTAAATGATCATGTAAACTTGAAAATGAAAATATAATTTCACCCTAGCATTATAGTATTTTTTCACAAATGTATGTCTTATTTGAGTAAATATTCAAATTTGAATATTAAGATGTAAAATAAGCTATGCAACTTATTGTGGCATTTAAATTTTGTCCAGACTATTTTTTATTTTGCTTTTCTAGACATTAACTAATATCACTAATGTGACTCAGTTATTAGACTTCTCCCTAAGGTACTGTTAAGCATAATGAATTAACGATTTATAATATTACAACACAAATTAGTTTTTTGTGCAGTACAAACTTTTACAGGGCAGTTTATCGGTGTATAGTTGTAAATTAAAACTTGAGGAAACATGCTTTTACATCCATTTCAACATCAGATCTTCTCAGAAAGATATCATGTTAATCTGTGCTTTACCCTGCTACACCCTGGTTCACAGGGTGAATGACTTGAAAGCATTCTTCCTCATCACAGTGTTCCAAAGCTATGGCTCATCTTTCACCCAGACAGTTCAGCTGGTTGTTTGTGAGGTCTCAAAACCCATTTCACCTTGTTATTTTACAGTGCCAACTACTGTTGGTCCCTCCACTCTGCACACCCACCCCCGTTTCCTTTCTCCTCCCCTTCCATCTCCCAAGAAGTACACATTCTCCCTGCTCTTATGCATATTCAGCATCGTAGTCACTGCTAACTGATCAGACCTGTTACCCCCCCAAAAGAAATGCACGAGGAGGAGGAGGGGGTGATGGCAAGCTTGCCAGAATAGGTCTGTGCAAACATGTGTGCCTCTCTGAGGGGCTGTCCGACTCTGTCTCTGTTTTTACAGGAACCAAGCTTGCTGCCATGATTTTAGTGACATTGTTTAGGAAACACAGACAACTCTTTTCTACTCAGCAGGTAAGAGTCGCCTTAGATCTGCTTATGACTGAGGAAAAAAAGATGACTGTCAATTTCTCTCTTTGCTAATCATCCTTAGCTGAGTTTGTGTGCTATACTATATGTTGGTTCTATATATAGAACTGTTCAGAACCTTTCTCTTTCTCTTCAGAAATCTCCAAGACTGCATGCTCTTTTCACTTTTCTAAATAGTCTTGCCATGTCAGTCAACACAACAAGTCTATTTTCACTCTGTGACTTCTTCCCTTCATTTAAATCGGCCTTGCATTCATCTAAGGATAATGAGACCTTCTTTGCATACCGCTTGTTTAAAAGAGCGGTGCCTTGGAAAGCACCCTAATCCTCTGTACACTTCACATTCGCCATGTAGGGACAGGTTGTACTGCAGCCCCTATACAGAGTTTTGTAACCTATTATGTAACATTGCCGTATGGATTTGCACATTCATACATATAGCATTCTCTTCCCAGTTAGATTTTTGTCCCTGTCTGGGAGTGCTTTATTTGCTCGTTTTCCAAGGTCTGTGCACATGTGTGTTTGTGTATGACTGTGTGTCAAGTGTCTCAAGGCCATGTAAAGTCGTTGCCAGCTACTCCTTTCTTGCAGAAACAGTGGGGACCCACGTGGGCTAAATTACACAAAATAACTTTCAAGTAAATACACATACTTAAATGATTATTTTCTCATTATCTTCTCATCTGTGAGCTTACATGAATTCAATCAAGTGTTTTGCTGTTAAAACATACTGATTGGAGACAGCAGGTCTCCTGTAGGTTATGTTTATTTAGGAATCTTCCTGGATCATTTGCACTGTTATCCCATGTGAAAAATGTCATTTGAGTTAAGTCTTTGCAGTTGAATGAAATGATAAACTTGTTTAGAGGCAAAATAATGAAATTGTTTGTTTTTCCATGTGCACTTTGAATGTCTCAGACATGTCCAAGGTGCATTTTAAGGAAGGGCTTAATGAAGGGGTGAGTGGGATGTTAACCACAGTCGAACATGGACATCTTCTGCCCTGATGAATGGTGGAGTGCTTAATAAATCACAGACGGTGGAAGAGCAGTCAGATTCCTCTGTGCGGTGATGTCACCACTATTGGGTGTGAAACAGATCCAGACTTGAACAGCCCAGCCTGAGCCAGATGTTGAGTTTAGTTTCACTGCACACTCTTGGCTGGATGGCATGTACTCAGAGCTGTTCAAAGCTAGATTTAGAGGCTTTATATTACACATGTATAGTGAGACTTTGGTAATTACAGGACACACAGACATATGGAAACACGCTAAGAAGTATGTATCATCTTGTTTTATGCGTACTGTGATCTGTGATCTTCTCTGTGCTTTTTCAGATGAATTACACTTATTTTCAGTTCTGTTTGTTTCAGGTTTATCTGCTTCAATGAAAAATGGCCATTCAATATATCAAGCTCAAGTACCTGTGGATTTATGTTTCGAATTATGAAAAACTATATAATTAAACAAAAATGGAGATTCCATCTGAGGAGAATTTGGGGAAACATCAGTCTTGGACAGTTTCAGGATTGCACAAAGTGGCCTTTTTCACAAGAGACTCATCTATAGAAAGTGTTGCTATCTCAGCTAATGGCTCACTGGACCATAGAGGGGATGATTGTTGCTCTAAAGCTCAAACCTCACCGTTAGAGCCAGACGGGGGTATACCCAAGCATGAAAAGGGTTTTGTTTGTGCGGATTATAAAAATATTGAATCTGTGGAGACCGTGTGCTTTCAAGAGCCTGAAGAAAGGTCAATCATCCCTGAAGAAGCATCTCTGGACACAGCTCAGCTTCTTGAATCAAAAATTGTTTCCATATCACCCAGGTCAAACCAGGACTGCTGTGGTAACTTTCCACTTCCTACTCCTGAAGCAGAAGGACAGTCAGGCCATCCTGATCAGGCACTTCATTTCAACTGTGAATGTGTAAAAACAGACAGAAAGAAGTTAGACCCAATAGCCCTCAATCTGGACTCTATTCCTACCCTTGTGGTCCCTGCAGCTATTCCTGAGTGTGGCCAGAGAGTCTTGGATCTGCCGCACGTTGTGAAGCACAAACAGAGCTCCATTACCTTCTCAGACTGCACCTGCTCCACCAGCAGCAACAACTATGCTTTTGTCAATGAGAGCTCTGACGATGGAGGATCGTCACAGGAGGGGGAGAAAGAGGATGATGATGGTCAGCATGATGGTGACGATGATGATGATGATGATGATGATGTGTTCCCAGAGCTACCTCACAGCCAAGATCTCCTTGTCCGTCACAGACAAAGGAGCACAGGCAAAGACAAAGAGAAAAAAGGTTGTGTGAGTGCACAAGCAGGAAATGATCACCCACCTAGAAGCTGTGATTATGAGGCAGAGGGGGAAACCAGCAGTGAGAAGGTACACTTAAAAATATTCTGTGTTGCCCTTGAATTGTAGTATTAATCAGTTAATAACCCATGCCATAAAAAATAGAAGGTGTTTTTAGATGCGCAACCTCAGATTTGTTTCATTTGATCAGTGTATGTGCTTACTGATCAACAGAAAAGAAATCATAAATGAGTCAGTGAGTCATAGTTATAGCCTAAAGCTGAAGTTTTTTCTGTTGTTTGACAAATCTGATAAAATTCACATGCATAATAAATATGCACAAAATTAGTACATTTGTCACTAAATGCTGCCACAGTACTACATTTTTTGGTGTCACATAGGGCAGCACTTACAATACTCATAAGTGGTACACATGATAAATTGTTTCAGATGTCCCCTATAAAAAAAACAAACAAACATATAATTGCTTACTGTACATTTAACATATGAAACATCTCAATACAAGAGATAATGTAAGAAAACCCTGGACTTGAATTTACCATATGTGAAATGTTCAAATGGTGAATTTATCACAAATTCACACAGGCGTTCTCAGAGGAAAATAAAATAAAGTGTTTTACAGCATGATATTTTAAAAGGGGGGGGGGGGGGATTTTAA
>VUQI01018171.1:1582-20410 GCA_015106735.1 Paratilapia polleni | reverse complement strand
TGCCACTGACCCCCCCCCCCCCCCCCCCCCCCCCCCCCCCACACAACAAAAAAAAAAAAAACACAAAAAAAAAAAAAAAAAAAAAAAAAAAAAATTATTTGCTTGACTTAACACCTGTTTGTAACCTCAATGTTGCTTTGGAATAGTCTTGATTTCTATATTATATCTTTTATGAAAATAGTAGGTATTTTTTGATTATTTAAAGATTACATTGGCTATACGTAGAAAACTACTGATAACATTGACTCCTAAAAAAAACAACTGTTTTTTATTGGTATTTTTTTCTATCAAATGTTTTATAGTTTAAAGAACAACAGTGTCATTAAATTCACTAAATCTTGTATGTACATGTGTATACTCACACTATTGGGTAGCAACCCTTTGCCTCAATTCTTGGTGACATGAATAAAGATTTATGGTGGAATGATTGCGCCATAAAATCTCTATGAAGATTTTTCAGCTTTGGAGTCATACTGCAATCCTGTTCTACCGCATCCCAAAGATACTGACACCAATGTCAGTATCTGTCTGGTGCCTGAACATGTTTGATTAGTGTGATCGCTGTATGCCATGCCCAGGCCCACTTCAAAAGGTGGGTCTGTGTTCAATTTAGCTGGATTCAGGCTATGTACAGATGTCTTGTAATCACTATCTGTGCCCAAGCACGGATCTCTAGTGCTTCCTTAACAACAGCTGCCTCCATTAAAATTGGTTTATTAAGTACTGGTGAACCTCAGCCTGGATTTTTAAGGCCAGTGTGAGGCAGGACAGTGGGGGACCAATCATAGTGAGAGTACACCCTAAATATCCAGTTTGGGTGAGCCTGTGCCCTCTGCAACTCTTATTTTTATTCTTGGCTGACAGGAGAGTAACCCGATGTGGTCATCTGCTGCAACACATTTGCTTCAAGGTTTGTTGTGTATTCTGAGATGTTTTTCTGCTCACCACAGTTGTAAAGACCGGTATCACAAAAGAAGAAAATATGAAGAAATACAGTTCTATAAGAATCAAAAGAAGCATAGCGTGTATTAAGTTGTTTAATATGACAAAATAAGCTTATAAGTGATGTCACAGCGTCCTGAAGTACCACTGCAAGGTAAGTAGTTAAAGCACCGCAGACTTGCAAAAACAACATTTTCAGAGGCTCTACATGTCAGATTGGTTGTCTCGATCTCTTGAAAACATATGTTATGTCACATGGTCACCATGTGGGATTATAGCTTTCCAAACGTCATACAAAATCTATCTTCACACATTTTCAGTATCACATGAAGTTAAAATCGTTGTTCATCCTAAACATATTTCACATTAATTGGATAGCATATATCTCCTGAGGCAAGTATGCAGCACTGGCCATGTGGGTAAATCTTCAATAATGCAAGAGACAATAGCATAGAATTATTAATTAAATGAGGTACACAGGAGGGAAGAATAAGCACGATAACATGATTAGGTATTACAAGCAATGTTTGCTGGAGATGTTGTGTATCTCTCTCTAAGGATGATAGAGTAATATGCTGTATATGGACACTCAGTGTTTATAGGACCCAGTCCTTTATTCAGGCAGCCATTGACCTTCTGATGTCACTGTTACCACTAATGATGAAATAAACTGATGGTGTCATAGCCAGCATTTTTTGGTCACGATGCCCTGTGACTCAGGGGCCAGATGAGTCATAGGTTTCACTCTCCAGAGCTTCAGCCCACTCTTAAGAATAAAACAGAGACTAGCATATAGAAAATATATTCATGTTCAAATTTAAAAATGATCTGATGACCTAAAATGATACTGTGATGCAAATATCAGGACTCTTGTTAGTTCTATCGACTTATCCATGTGTGTCAGGGGGCTGTAGTATATTTGCTTTGCCTTTTTTCTGTATTGTGTAGTCATGTAGTGGAGTTAAAACAGCTTTTTTAAATAAAATATATATATATTTTTTTTTATGTCGAGAAATAGAATTCTGCGGGTTGCTGCGGGAGTGACATTCAATGAAAACCTCCAGGCAACATGACATTTCGACCAAATTGTAGGTGGATCTGATTAACGAGCTTGGCAGAGATGATAAAAATACAGTGAGTCTATTTTAATGGCAGTAGGTGGAGCTATGACCAAAAGTCAAAAGGGACATGAAGATGCGTCAATAAGGCTAGGGCTCTTTTCGAGCCTGTGAAATTTAAGGAATGTTGGACAATGTACATTTGACATACAACCCCTACCTTACCTCTTTCGTGGTGAAACACTGGGAATTTAAAGTTCAGTCAAAATTCACAATTTGATTATGTGGCATTGCATAGTTTTTTAGATGACACGGACCAAATTTATAGTGGTTTTGGTTCATTCTGTAGGAGGAGTTTAATAGCAAGAGCTCTAAAATGAAAGAGCTGTAAAAGAACTGTTTAATTATGGCACAGTAACTTCAAAAGTTTATTATCAAATGACTGACTTCCTTTAGGGCAGGGGTCTCGAACCTGAAGCTCTGGAGCCGCATGCGGCTCTTTTGCCCATCTCCAATAGCTCCCTGTGATTTTGACAAAACTAAATGAATATGAAAACTGGACTCTTAATTTTGCTGAACTTCAATAATGGTGGTTAGTGTGGTGGTTAGTCCCCCTAGCTATGGATTAACCAAAAAAAAAAAAAAAAAAGAAGAAGAAGTCATGGAGTAAATAGGTAGACATTAAAAGGCTCAAATGCATTTTGCGGCTCCACATAAATTTTTGGGGTCAAGAAATGCTTAAAAATGGCTCTTTTGATAGTAAAGGGTGCTGACCCCTGCTCCACGGCTACAGCTGTGCTGTACGTTGTTAGTTGAATCTTACTCAACACTTCCCTGAACATGAGGCAGAGAAGGTAAAGAGCCTGAAAAACCCTGTTACTGTTTGAAAATTCAAGGCCTGTTGGAAAAAATACTGTAAGCTTCCCTTCTATGTGCAAAATTTATAGATTAAAATGTAGACAATTTTGTCCTCCTTTGTTCAGCGTGACTCTCAGTGCAGAGTTTCTGAGAGCACAGACCCTGACCAAAACTCCAAATGACTCCCAGTTTGGCTGTAGCTACACAATGCTTGATTTCCAGTCTGTTATACTTTATACTTATACCCCACTACATTTTTAGAGGAAAATATTATATATTTTTTTTAACTTTAGCATTAACCTGACAGCTTTAGTTATAACAAACTTTTCAAATTATCATTTTGACACACAAAATGTGTGGAGAGCTTATTTTGTAATACCTAATGTTAGATTAAATTGTAAATGAAATAGAGCTGAGAAATACTCAAATTTCAAGGTTCCATCTTTTTAAATGTATGAATTTGCTAATGTTCCTTTTTGTTGCAGTAATTTTGTTACTTTACCAAACATTGTGATGCTTTCACATTGAGGCCAGAGCCTATTTTCAAATTTTACATTCCTTATTTCTTACTGAAACCTCCTGAAACCATGTGTTTCCAGTCAGGGGTGTAAAATCACAATTCAGAGGCTTTTGAAACTTATGTAGACTACCCAACTAAACTGAAGCAGTTTGGAAAAAAATTCTTTCTCACACCCTCACAAATTCCCACAGGATCATTAGTTGCTTGGGGATGAGGGAAAAGAAAAAGAAATCATAGCCACGTGGCAAAGCTACCAATAACTGCAGAATACAGCGTCCCAGAGGCTAAATATAGAATGAATCTTTTTGGTACATGGGTAAAAACTAATGTGTGGGTTGCAGCTTTAAAGTTTGAGGTTGCACTGTAGTGAGCCTTTTTGCAACACCTGTGCCCAAGACCCATAAAAGATCTTTCTTTTTCACCACTTCTACCCTGTTGTGTAAGTTTTCTAACAATTTAAGATATTAAAATAACATGATTTATTTGGCAGAAAAAGAAGTCCCTGAGATATGAGAGGAGCTTGACCTTGGAACTTGGGCACTAATAAATGTTCACTGAATTGTGGCGGTCTTGGTCTTCCTTCAGCAGTTACTATAAAATTATGTTTTTCATAATTTTTGTATTACTGGTTTATAAGTTAATTTTCACTTGATGAAGAAGATATTAATAATGAATTAATAATATATAGACAAGATGTAAGACTTACACACAACATTCCTATTAGTATACATCTTCCCTGTATGACAGCAGGACAGAAATTCAGAAAGACTCCAGTATAATAAGCAAAAAGGAGGAAAGAAAAAGGATCTGTTCACTACTTGTGATATTTACTTACCTATCTTATGTGTCTAATGAAAATGGTGTACACTGTTATATATATTTATGCTGTGTATCCAAATGATATGTACACAAATCTACAAACAGACTTGCACTTGAGGCACAGTATTAAGGCAGTATGTGATGGGTCTTTTGGTGGAATTTTAATCTCTGTGCAGCTCTAAAATGTAGCTAATTATATCAGGGACTTACATACAAATGCTAATTAACTAACTAATCTGTTGTTGCTCATAAATAAAAATGGACAGATTTAATAATATGGACGTTTTATGTTCTTCCCTGACATAATGAGCTTTTGTGTTTTTCACTGAACAAATTGTATAAAATCAGAAAATGTTTTGCTGAACTGCAGGTTGAAGTTCACTTATAGGGATTCAAATTTAGAAGAACTTTCTTTAAATATAGCTGCAAGCTTGATGAGGAAGTAAGCAGTGGCTTTTTTTGTCTTTTACCTGACCTGGCAGAACAGCACCCTGTTTTCAGGGACTTCTTGATTTATAAATTAAGCACTGAACATAAAATATAAGTAAGTAAATATTAATATTAATAATAAGAAAACAGATGACAAGTAGCCACTTGCTGTGTGTATTTCAGCGCTAGAGAGGCTTTGGATAGTGGTGAGGAGAAAAAGAAAAAACAGATATACTATTTAATTACAGCAACATGCTTTTATGTTGTTTTATGGTGATCCAAAGTAAATGGAAATGCAGTGTCTGACAAAGCAGGCAAGTGGTTCAAACTTGGGTCAAATTGGGTAAAATCAGAGTTCCTGTGAAAGCTCAGATAGTCTAAAAATGACATAATAAGCACCAAAAAAATAAACCCTTGCTTGCTTTTTGGTATATAACTGCAGGTTAAACTGGGAGCTCATTCTTTGGTCCTATGACACCTTACATTTAAGATACATTTGTTCAGCTCAGCTGGGGTCCAGCACTTTTGACCCGAACCTGGCCAGGACTAATACAATGAATGCATATTCCCGATAGTGAGGTACAGAGGTGATGATGTGGGGCATGAGTGCAAAGGGTTTTGGGGAGATGACATTTATAGATGACACTACAAATGCCTGTGGATGTACCAAAATAGTGGCTGACAAAACCACTGCCTGTTGCCAGAAGTTTAGCAGAAGAGGAATACTTAATACACAATCCAACTCACACTGAAAAAAGCACAGAAAGATTTTCTAGAGAAAAAAAAAAGGTGCAAACTATGATCTAGTCTGGTACCTGGCCTAACTTGAATCCAACTTTAGGGTATTTTAAAAACAGCTAGATTAACACCTTTTTTGATTTGTCACTTGTGGCAAATTGCATTCAAAATTCAAGTGTAGGGAGGCAGAGAGAGAGAGTGGAGTGAGTATCTAACCGTAGATAAACAAAATCATACAAAAAGAATGATTACGCTTAATGGAAAGTGAAAACGTGGGTGGAGTGTGTCACTCTCGTCTATCATCTCATCTGAGTCTGACATGACTTTGTAGAAGCCACACACTGTGCTAGTAGCTACCTAACTACTTTCTGCATCTTCTTCTTCTTTTGGCTGGTGGGAAATACCACAACCTTATTATGTTGGAACATTATCCATTAACTGTAAAATGAGTAATGAGTGGGCAAATAAACAATAAAAAAAAAAAAGAAGAAGCCAGTTATGTTAATGTGATATAAAGCCTAAAGTGCTTGTGGTGTCTGCTTGTACCTCACATATTAACAGTAATACCATCATTCACCTTCATCTGAGAGGCAAATGTTGCACCCTAAAACCACATCTGCCAGTGGAAACAGCATGACCGTTAACATACACTTGTAGCATGCTCAGAGTAATTTTTGTAATCTAGGAGTGAATAAATGAGCCTGACAATAAATGATAAATGGGTGTTAATCAGTGATCACTGAAGCACAGCAGATATGAACTCTGCATGCACTCAAATGTGACAACCAATATAAGATGCTTACTTCCTGAAATTCACCCCGTTACCTCATGCATCCATAAACAATTAATAATCATCAATTTTAAATGGGCTAATAAACTAGCAGCGCCCTTTGATAAAGTATTATATGCCACACTGTAAAGTGAAGACCATATGTTGATTATGGAACAAATAAAGAAATAAAATAAAAGTCACCTAACTGTATATGACAGGAGAAAAAAATTCTTCAAATAGCTTTCAAGTATTTACCCTATCTACAAATCTCCATGCACCATTGCAGAACCATGATGTTAATATCTTGTGGCAATGGAAGTATCTGATAAAAGGCTACAGTGAGAAGCATGCCACTTTTTCATGATTGCAGTTTTCAGTCTGTGTTACCTTTGTTGTGCTTTGTTTGTAGATGAAATGGCTTAGATCTTCTTAAAACTGACAGGCATGCTGGACAAATTATTCTATTCCAGCTTTGATCCCCCGCATGCCCTTCCAAGGGTGAGGGGCATCAAAGAGTACTATAACTGAAAAGGACCATGCTACTATACAAGAGGCCTTCTCCACACCCTTGTTAACGAAGACCCAGACATGGGTCACATTGGCAAGCACCCACACACGCTATAGTGTATGTGCCACATATGTCAAGTTATGATCAGTTATTGATTTAGATGCAGGATTATGCTTTGTTCATCACCTAATTTATATGATCCAGGAGGATGAAATAAGTACTGCTCTAGTTCAATATTTTAAGGAATGTGCTTATTCTAGGGAGGTACTGATTTAATAGCTATTCACCTGAGTGACTGTCATTAGCACATCTGCAAATAAGGTGACATGATGGCCTTGGCCAATGTATCTGTTTTATCCTATATAACCCATTTGAGGATCTAGGATTGAGTTTCATAAATTTGTGGTGTGAGAGACCTTCAAAAATTACTTAGTTCAAGAGAAGATTTCTTTATTTTCCTGGCATGAATCTTTTCTGATATCTGTGTGTTGCCTATGAAGTTCAGGTAGGCAATTCAGCAAGGGAGCCAGCTGACCTCGCCTTTTTCAAATGTTACAAGACAATATATTTCAGCAAAAGCAATTATTGTGATTTAAAACTATTTACATTAAAAGCAACTGTTTTTTTTGCTTCATGGGATTTTAGGTGTCATTAGTTATTCTTGCAATATGCAGGAATGGTGTCTCTTGTTATCACTGTGAGATTGACATGAAAGCAGTGAAGAGTCTAGTGTGTGGAAGGATAAACTGTTCTTGGTTGATAAATAGTTTTAACTTCTAAGTCCCTCTAAAACCACAAATTGTCATTTTTCTACATTTCTGTAAACAGAATTAGCAAACAAGATAGAACATGTGATTAGTGCTTGTAGGCGTATGTTTGAACACAGATGGAGCCCAGCTAACTGTTTTCCTTTGCTTCATTGGCTCATTACTTACTACACAGACGTGATATTGGAACTGATCTACTCATCTAACTTTTAGCAAGAAAGTTTATAAACCCAAAATGTTCAACTACCCGATTAAATTTTTTTTTTCACAGCCACATTACAGCAGTGATTATCACAAGTTGTATCAGGGCCCAACTGACTTGCAAAATGTGTGCAGATGGAACTGCTGGAGTGCAAAACATATTGTATGATCCAAGTCTTTTGTCCCAGTATTAAATGTACAGTGTGATAAAATAAGACCTCACCCAGGGATGACCATGTTTAATAAGCGTATGAGAAAGGTTGCTTGAGAGTTTTGCAGTTCAATAGACTCTTTGCTGATGCAAGTAGAGACAAACCTGAATTCAAAAATTCAAATCCTTAGCCAGCATGCAGTTCAGAGCCAGCATGTAGAAAAATACTGTCCCTTTCAGCCTATATCTAATCCTCTCTTAATTCTACACCAGTAATCCTGTATCTAAGCTCAGATGTGATCTTTAAAGGGAGGTTGAAAGGAGGCTTCCTGCTAAGGCTAAGAGGAGAGAAAAATACTTATTTGATAATCTTATTGTAAAGGCAATTTCCTGAAAAGAAGGAAAAACACGTTTGTAGCAGCACATAATAAGGAAACGGGAGAAACTGCAGCATCACTTCATTGGAGTTCTAATGTTTTCTCCACAGCCAGCTATAATTTAATCAGGCCACTAGGGCTAGACCAAAGACACAAACAAATCAGAAACTGTCAAAACTGAGAAAACATGTTGTTTGAAAGCTATATTTTCTATGAGTGGTCAGTAGTCTTGTTGTTTGAAATCAGTGCATGATTCACAGTGAAGTTAAGCTATGAAATTTCCTTCACCTTTCCTTCAGAAGCAGAAGCTTATTCTCACACTTTGTGGGCTGTCAGAAGACCTGTATGGCATGGTCTCCAATCACTGGCAGAAGGAGAAGTATAGAAATGTAGTACAGAGAATATACGTAGGTTAAACTAAAGGTAAATTGCAACATTTTATCATGAAATAAAGCCTGGAATGTATGGGGATCACGGATTGATGATAATAATTTAAATATATCTGACAGCAGAATTTCCCTTAAAGCATTCTCATTGATTATTCACATTGATTATTTTGAGACAAATAGTATGTGATGCTTATTAAGAGCATTATAGAAGCTGAGATGAATATAGCTGCTGGCTAAGTAAGAGGTTCAGTACAAACAATGAGTGTTTAATTATTTATGGTACAACGTCACATGAAATCGTAGCATTGTTCATTTATATTGACTCTGGGCACATTGCCCTTATTTAAAGGGTCACTGTCATTTTACCATTTCTTGCAGGATTCTGGATCTTCTAATCCTTTTCAGAATATTTTCTTTCCCTCATGTAAGGACCGTAAACTGAAAAGGTCAGCAACAGCTCAAAACTGGTAATCAAAATATCACCTCTGAATGACAACATAAAAAAAAGGAAAAAGGCATAATTGTTGAGGAGCATTAAAGTTTCAAGACTTAAAAGAGTGAGCAAACTTCCATTTACAAATATAAGTAGTTTTAACATGGCGCACTACATAACTGAAACTTTACAACAGTGACAAGCATGTATAAAAAGGCAACTACAGAACACTTTTCAAACTGATGTCCTAACTTCTACGAAGCTGCTGTTTTTCATTCACTTTAGAGCGGTATTATAAGCAGTATTTATATTTTTGTTATAAAATGTGTATGTTCAAAGATAAAGCTTACCCATAATGAGATTAGTTTCAAGTATTGATGGATGAGTTCATAGTGAAGGCTGCATTAAGCAAGTTGAAGGAAGACTGAGGGAGCTGTGAACTGTGTAACACAGCAAAGCCATGTGCCTCTGTTCACCACAGTCAATACTTTTTATAAGTAAACAAATGAATGTCAGAATGATTGCTTGCTTACTTGCTATTTACGATTGTATGGCAGTATTCTCAAATTCAGTTTGAAGAGGAACACCTTCCCAGTGTTATATTGGATTATTCTTAACACACTTTAAGCCATCCATCCACACTATTTCCCCTGGAGTAAATTGGTCTTATTACTGTTAAAACTAAAGTTTCACACACATCAAATGGAGCTCCAGTAGCTAAGTGGGTGAGGACAGACTAATTACATTATGCGCTAATGACCTAGTTTAGTTTAAAATAAGTATCCCGTTGTTATAGAACAGGGGATGATAGAGCAATATGGATAACAGACAGACAGATATAGCTAGGTTTAAGGTAATTACAGCACAAGTTGCTCATTATAGCCTATAAAAATATATTGCTAATTATTATTATGTTTCATCAATTATATTATTGCTCACAGCAAAACTGGAAATGTTGCATGGGTTTTTACCGCTCTGGTGGCTGGGAAACCCTTCTTAATATAATAAAATGTATGAAAGAATATTATCACAATTATTGTGGGATATTAACTTAAAGCATGAACAGCCTGAAAATGCACAACACATTTGTGTGGCACTGTTGTGGTGCTGAGTGGACAATGCAGCCTAAAATCTGTTCCTATGTTGTAGGTACCCAATATAGCATGATTCTATACTGTGATGCGGTTGTTAGAATTCCACATTTACATTTTAGTAAAGATTCATATGCACCACATGAATTTCCACCATTAATTAAAAGTTTCTATTTTGTTTTACTTTTGTGTTTCAATATTAAATATAAACCTAATATCACACTTTGCTAGCTGGGTTATCTTTGATGTTTTAAAGTGACTGGTTGGAAATAAGCAGCAGTCACAACCATTTTTTTTTTTTCTGTAGAACTTCTGGTACTGCAGAGGGGAGAAATATTATAGATCTAAGTTTCAAAGTCTGCAACAGCATGTATTGATTTTACTCTGCTTAAAGGTTTATCATTGCTTGTGCCAAATACATAGTTACCAGACAAAAAGCTTTCCTCAGCAATTCGATAATTAATATTTACAGTTAAAGTTATGACTTTTCCATTTATAGCTCAGCCAAAATAACAAACAAACAACAACAAAATAAATAAATAAATAAACACAAAAGTTAGTTTAGACTAGGGAGTAATAGCTGCAATAGGCCCTTGAAAACAACAACAACAAAAAAGCTTTGTTACAGTTGTTATGAAGGGGTGTAA
Source organism: Paratilapia polleni (assembly GCA_015106735.1). Lineage (NCBI taxonomy): Eukaryota > Metazoa > Chordata > Actinopteri > Cichliformes > Cichlidae > Paratilapia > Paratilapia polleni. Next base: position 9,710 of record VUQI01018171.1, on the reverse strand, counting down.
AATGTTATATTGAGCCATCTTAACAATTTTGAGAGAATTACTAGATTTTTGAGAAAATTTAGCTTCTACTCCTTTGTATCCATCTCTAGAAAGATTTAAAAGGTTGTCTTTCTTAAGTATTTTCCTGGCTACTCTTTACATTGGTCACTTGATAGTATGATATGATACTGAAAGGGTGCACAAAGGGACATGAGTGTTGGCAGGCAACGAGCATCCCAAAACAACGTTTGTGGTGCCCAGATTGGTTCCCTAAGGAAGTCTCTTTAAAGGTAGTCATTTGACTCTTGTTTGGTGTCGTTTATTGGATTGGATGATTGAAGTCTGAAGAAACAAAACATATTGGCAATTCAAAAATGTATTCATTTAACAAACAGGGGCCTCAGTAGCATGTGGAAGAACCATACACAGCCACAACAGCCTGGGACCTCCTCCTCATGCTGGTCACCAGCTTGAAGTTGCCCTATGGCACGGGCCCTATCCAGTCAAACGTGGCATGCTTGGAGCAGACACCAACAGACCACTGTAGCAGGGTCCATGCTCACAGGTGCTGCTAATCAGGCACCAATCAGGCACCTAATTGTCAGCACCTGGGGTACCAGAAGCTCAAAACAAGAGTCAATAGCAGAATAAGCTGTTTGGCATTGGCAGAGAAGATTTGGCAAGTTCTTCATGGGCGCAACCCACATACTCAGCTCTGCTGCTCAACCCACAAATGCATTTTCCTTACAAATGTGGCACCATTTAAAGGGAAATAAACAGGCTTTCCAATGATAAAAGATTTATTGCCAAGAAGCATTGTTACAACAAAGAAATAATCAACCAAACACAAATTTCCTTACTTTTTGTGCCAAGATTATGTGTATATATATATATACAGTGTATATATATATATATATATATGTGTGTGTGTGTGTGTGTATGTATGATATGGGATATGGGAATCAGCATATTGCAAGACCCCACGATACGATGTTATCACGATACTTCACTCACAAAATTCTATTGCAATTTTAAGCATCTTGCAATATGCTGAGTATTGCAATAACATATATTGCATCAAATTGCAATTTATCACATTTTTCAACTGTAAATTCTGTGCCCAAAGGTAAACTTTGTCAATATCTGTTTTATCTAATAAGATACAGTTCTCAGTCTCTTTATCTCTCTTGAGTCACTCTTTTTGCTGCAAAATGGGATTTGTCAAGCAGACAGACTGACCAACACTGTCATTAAAAACTGTCATAAATGTTGCATGCACCTGACAAACTTAATTGTTTGTATTATAGTCTAGTCCAACTTTACTGAATGCAAGCATGTAATAGTACAGGTATTTTGAACGTGACACAGCAGTCGCCACAGCCCGTGAAGTCGCAAGTTAATGCAACCTTTTCTGCTGTACTCAAACTTTCTTCAACTTTATGCTTCACTTTTCTGTATACCCTGGGTACAGCTGTATCTGTGACAAAAAAACACCATACCTGGGTTCCAATGTCTTGAGCATGTAACAAAAGCCCATGTTTTCCACAACGTTGCATGGACGCACATCTTTGAACATAAAGTAGGTGATGGATTGTGTTATTTACTTAGCTTGCTCTGAATTGGGAGATAGCTTTTTCAAGTGTGTCCAGTGTTGGCTGGTTTTTCAGTTAAGCTGATTTAATGCTAGCTTTGCCATCCTTGGCTAACGTTATCTCTTGATGAGCCCTCATATTCATAGTTTTCCTAGAATATTTTACTTTCAAGGAACACTCCTTGTAAATCCCATGTGTCGTAGCCATCTCCTTTGTCCCATACTTGTTAAAAAAATAATAATTCTATATGTTTGATTCAAACGCGAATAGTGCTTTTCTGATTTCTTTCTCTATCTCTGTTTGATCAACTTCCTCACTCACGCTGAATGTCACCTCAACTGACCTCTCTAGAAATAATAAATTGATTAAAAAATTTATTTTATTATGCTGGTACTAAAAAGTTCAGCTTGTATTTTGGCAGAGTTGATGATGCCAGGCAGGAGTAAAAGATGAAGACCACAGAGAAGATTCATGGCGGTAGTGAAGGAGGACACACAGAGGATTGGTGTGAGAGAAGAGGATGCAAGAGATAGGGTGAGGTCTAGACAGACGATCTGCTGTGGTGACACCTAAAGGGAGCAGCTGAAAGAAGAAGAAAATGATAATAAGATTTTGATATTTGGTGTCCCCTGTAAAATTGATACAGCATGGCGTTGTGATATGTATATCACAACGCCATGCTGTATCAATTTTTTCCCCCCACCCCTAATATATATCACTCTTCAGTATGTGGTTAATCAAAGGTTCAGTATGATGACCATCAAAGGGTCATCATACTGAACCACATCATTAAAGTAAGTCCCGTGGCAGACTGTTTCTACCTGTGCATGACGGCTATCTCACTGAACTGCTGTGGCCTGCATGCATGTAGAGTCTGTTTCTGCCAGCTTACAGAGACAGAGAGAGCACACCAGAAACAACCTCCCTTCACCTATTGTTCTTAATGTTCTGTTAACATATTATTATAATACAATTATAGCCCACAATGGGTTTCTGCTCTTATAGCAGTACACGTAGACTTCAGTTTCTCCTTTAAATCCTAAAGTCATTTAGTAACTGCTTAAGTTGTTGAAAAAAATATCTAGGTTATTTTTTTTTTCAATGTCAGTGACATATTCAGGTATGTCTTGGACACTGAAACTATTGTTTAATTGTCAGCTTTATAATGTTGCTGGTACATCAGTATGGCTTATAACAGATTTTCTTGCTGTCTACCTTGCTGAGAACTATGTGCATCACAAGAGGTAAAAATAAGCAACACACCTCCTCACTCATTTACACTACATTTGCACATTTTATCTATCAACCTATTCTCAGCATTTATAAGACCCTCAGCTTATATAGGTCTGTTTTTTTCTCTATTGTGGACACCAACACACCAGCACAAACTACAACCTCCAAAATGAATGAAGTTGACTCAAAAGCTTGTTAATTAATTATTTGCACTTCATTTTCTACATGATGACTGAGAAATGTGTTATAGTCTATTATAATTACTTTATAGATACTGCAGGATGTTGTCAGCTATTTGTCTCTGTTTACCATAGGGTATTGTGGAGGTACCCAGTATTTATAAAAACACTTACTAATTCAGTGTTCTGCTGTAGCTACATTTAAGTTTCTAATCGCCTAGTGCTTAACATCTCTGTTTTAACTCACTAACTCTGAAGTGGGTTGTGTGTGTTTGTGCTAACAGTATGTGCACAATGTGAAAAGCCAAGTCAATTCTGCAACTACTGAGATGGCCAAGACTCAAAGGAGTCCCTTGAGGGCAATTGCATATGCCAGTACCTCTCAGATATGAACCTCAGTGCCAGGAATAGGCTCCAATTTCAAGCTCACTGGTAAAAGTCAACAGGTTTAGAGAAAAACAGAGCATGTGATGGCTTTATAATTTCTGAAGCTTTTCCCTGTTCTTCTTAGAAAGATGGCTCACTGACAGGAAAGAACAACTTTCCCAAAGTATTTTCGATTCAATTAATTACAGAAGAAAACAGATCCTCTTTTTTTCTTTACTGTTGCAGTTGCTGATGATGAAAAGTGTAGTGATGAATGGTTAAAGTATTATTTATTGATTCATTAATAGTTAAAGTGTTAATTATTGAAACATACTCTGAAACATTTGTCTACAAGCAGGAGTTTGACGTGAATGATGTTGGGGTAGCAAAGCAGATAGGTTAATCATTCAGAAAAACATTTAGAATTTCTTCTGTAGAAATTATGTTTTATAGATAAATTTCAACTTGAACAACATCATACTATTAAGGCCTCAGTCATACAGGTGTAGAGACTGGTCAGCAATCCCTGGGAACCTCCGGTCACTAAGGAAAAATGTGTATTCCACAACCGGCTGGCGAGTGGTTGCTGGAGATTGCTCACAGTCACCAAGTGAAATCAATTGCAAAGAGGGTGATCCACCAAAAAACTTGCGATTGCTTTGGTAAATTTGAATAGTCTAAGCTCACAAATAGTTTTTCACAATTCATCATTTATTTTTACAAACACTATGTGAAAGTAGGTTTAGCTCCAAAACCTAAAATGTAATCGAGCTTTGAACTTGTTACCCCAGGATGAACTTTATATATGTTTTTTTTTTTCAGACTGGCTCAGCTGCCAATTTTATTACCTGTCAAAAACATATATAAACATATCAGATGGATAACTGAGATTTGGCACTCTGCATCTGAACTAGTTATTGATCTGTTAGAGCAAGCTGCTGCACTTGATTACCTTGATAAGATGGGATGGCTGATGTTTGTTAAAAAGCTTGGTGGGCTAACATACAGTAAGTGCAGTTATATTTTGTATTATTTCTCTTGTATTCTCAAATTAATAACTGAACAAGATATCAGAAACACTATAATCAACATACTCTCATGTGGGTTCAATATGACCTAACATCTATAACATAAATTTAATCAAGCTCAAAAGTAATACTAATTAAAGATTCACTGTTGTGGTGAATGAATAGGTGTTTTTGGTGAAGAATATTTAAATATTTCACCATGGAGCATTGCCATACATTTACTGGTTTAAGCTACTGAAATATGAGGACTTGCAGCTTTTCATGTTTTATATCATAAAATTAATGGGTCTTGGACTGAGTGGACAAAATAAGCAAATTGAAAAAGAAACATAATCAGCTTTACTATTGTCTGTTACAGAGGTGAGTAAGCTAATTTAAATGAACTAGTTAGTTCTCATCCTTATTCTTCTATCTGTAAGACAAAAAAACAAACAAAAAAAAAAACTATTTAAAAACACTTACAATAATGTGTAACTCTCACTTGCTGTCTTATAGTAACATGCTTCCATTATATAATTTCTATACGATGTCTGTGTTTAATTTAATAACTTTGCTGTGTACATAAATACACACTATTAGAAATGAGGAGCAGCTATATTTGCATAATGTTAATATACATTCCAGCTTTGAGTTAAAATTTACATTTCTAACGAAAATGAGTGGGAAACAGCAGTATGTTTACGAAAGACAAAAGCACACAAAACACATGAAAACAGATAGCATTTACGTAGTGGTGAACTGACATCAATGAAAGCGGCAAAGCATTGTTGGTTTGCAAAGTATTAAACCAACAAGTAGTTGCTATAAGAACTCAAGTCATGTTCACCAGTTACTGTAGGCTAGCAGATATAAGAAGCAAGAAATTTTGCTAACAGGCTGTTTTTAACACTGAAGCCAACCAATAATTATCTCTTCCACACCAAGATACACACATTGCTCATGGGTAAATTTGTTACTTCCTAAAAGTTTCTATTGTACTCTAACATACAGGGGTCATTGAATACATGCATGCACTTTTTTGCTTAAAACCCTTGGGAACTATATTCAATTTCAGACACAAGACACAATTCTTGCAGTGTCCCTGGTAATAACAAATAGTCCTTTGTCAAAATAAGTTGGTAGCAAGGCAACATATCATGCAATTTTGTGAAGACATTCCAAGGACTTTAATTTTCAGTGCTTTGAGAGGATCAAAATATCAGTTTTTTTGTTTTTTTTTTGCACAATTCCAAGGTTATTATAGCTTTATTTTTTTGTATTATAGCTTTCATCTGCTGCTCTGCTTTTCACCATAATACTACCATATTGAACATAAAGTGCTTTTTTGTCTATTGAGCTGTATAGTAAGTAGTACATATGTGTGGATGTTTGTGTGTTCATGAAGGTAAAGAGAAACATGAATACACGAGATTGCCCAAGGTATTGTCCATGAAAGAAGGTAGAGGTGAGTGGAGGATCTAGTAAATCTGCTGCAATCTACCTAAAAAATTGGATTACCATGTCTCAGCTTAGCATGATATGCTAAATTGAGACAATTCACCATTCTTTCTAAGAGTTTGTGCACAATTTGCTTTTACATACTTACTTTACTTTGTTTTTGCACAATCATGCAGGTTCCATTGTTAGAAATTAATGTTTCAATTTGTTGAGCTCTATAAAAGACCTTGAAATATACTCTGGTAGCCCGCACAATGAGCAGACACACAAGATAAATGGACATTGTTGATGTCCAAGATACAGTGATGACTTATTTAATTGATCAGTTTAATTAAGGGGAGACAAGGTTGCCCCCTTACTTCCGGTAATCTTACTCAGTGCTCCTGGGTCAGACTGCACCCTTATTTTGATCTCAGCCACACACCTGTAAATTTTCATGATTGTGCCTTGCACAGTTGCAATTCAGTCATGTTGACAAAATCTGTCCACAGACAAACAGACATATAGTCACATGTGAAAGTGGTACTGGTGGTAGTAGTAGTAGAGTAGTAGCAGTAGTAGTAGGTTAATATATCTTATTGACTAGATATTTGAATATTTCACACATATTTCTGCTGAAATCTGTCACAAGAAAACAAAATGTGATGTTTTTCCACTTTGATGGAAAACATCTCTCATATGACTCTTCTGATTACTGCTGTGCACATCAATTTGTCCTTAATGAATTCTATGCAACTACCAGTGCATTTGCTTTGAGAAATAACTGCTGAAAATAATGAGGAGCCATATGCCTGAGCAATGACACAAGACGCCATTTCCAGCATCACATCAAACTGCATTCCACCCTGAACAGTTATGCTTGCATTTGTAGGTCAGAGGTATACTTACCTGCCAATGTCTTCATGTACAAACACAAAACTGTTACTTTATTTGACCTTAATGAGTTACCCTAAAAGAACATAATGCTCTTTGCTGTTTTAATGAGACCAAATAATTTTACACACAAGCCATACATCCACTGTGAATAAGAGCTAGTTGCTGAATTAAACATTGGACTGTGGGCGGCATTAAAGAGGAAAGGTTACTAAGTGTGGCATCCATCTTAGTGTGGTTACAGCCCTATACTGAAAAAATGTTTTTGAATAAGATTCCTAAAAGCAAATGATTGGTAATTACTCTCTCCTCCATAAATGTATACAGAATACATTACAAATCTTACTGGAGTTGAGGTCAAATTGGTGGTACCCAGAAGAACCAATGTGGTTTGAAGGATTATTAAGGCCATGACTTATGATACTGGGTTTTGGTCTGTAAATAACTGGTTTTGATATAATGGTTAAGGTTGGATCCTTGCAGTAAGAAACTATATGAGGCTTGTATTTCCCTGGACACAAGAGTTCTTCAAACAGAGCACAGCTGTATGCAAGCTCTGTAAACTCGAAGCTGAATGCAACATTAAGCCAACAAATAAGAAACTTATATTAGCCAGTGTTTCCCGTATCAGTGGAGGTGGGGTATTAAAAAAACCCCAAAAGATTCAATTAATGTTTTGTGTGCTTATGTCATTTAAGCTGAGTGTGACAGCCTCTACTGGATTTGGAAGTCATTTGCTTGCCTTTCTTTTTTTCCTCTCTTCAGTGGTCTATGTCACTCTTTGTGTGGGTCTGAAGGGAAGGGTGTTTGTAAATGTTTATAAAATAATTATGAACTTCAACTGAACAAGTTCAGAACTTTATCATATAATCACGAGTGCAGTATTCTCAGTCTCATGCTTTCCTCTTGTAGACACAACTGATGCAATCAAACAACACAAAGGATGCTATTTTTACATGTAAAGTTTAAACCCCCCTTACACAAAACACCATTTGACCACTTCAATATTTGATATGAAATAATCTCAAATTTCAACAGGACAGCATGCTGTTCTTTTTTAAAAGAATAAATAGATATTCCACTACAGTGGATCACTGAGAAAACAGTCTGCTTTGATGGTGAACTTTTTCTGCTTTCCCATGGAGGGTCATCTGCAGTGTGTCGCTCCACTTTTACCCATATCTGCAAATTTCTGGACAGGGAAGGAAGCAGTTCATGTTCAATTTATTGAGTTTGAGAGTCAATAAATATCTGAAAATGACTCGACTCTGTAATGTGTTTCAAATCATCACTGACTCAGTGATGACTGGTCAGTCTTTTAAAACAGGAGTGTGGCTGCACCATCAATTGCCAAGCCAATAAACCTTGTGCATAACATTTCTTCAGAGAGGAGATGCCCCCATCGTGAAGGGGGGGGGGGGGGGGGGGGGGGGGCCCCCAC
>VUQI01018164.1:1221-17449 GCA_015106735.1 Paratilapia polleni | reverse complement strand
TGTGCTGTCTTTCAGTCCAGCTTTGTCCAGCCATTGGTAGGATTTCTCGATATCAGCCACTTCTTCTATCTGCTGGTGGTACATGCCATGCAGGGGCCTCTCCTTCCACGATAGCCCCTGTTCTCGCTCCTCTTCATTCTCGGGTTTCTGCTGTCTGAGGTATTCACTAAGCACATGATAAGTTGTGGTCATCTTCCTGATGTACTCATGGATCTTTGTTGTACAGTCTCAGGGTGCTGGATTTGGGGTGAAGCCCTCCATGCATCGTAAGAAGCTTTCTTGTCTTGATGTCAGTGGCTTCTAGCTCCTCCTTTGGCCATCTTATTATCCCAGCGGGGTATCTGATGACCGGCAGGGCGTAGGTGTTGATTGCCCGGATCTTGTTCTTCCCATTCAGCTGACTTCTCAGGACTTGCCTTAGTCTCTGCAGGTATTTGGCAGTTGCAGCTTTCCTAGTGGCCTCTTCATGGTTCCCATTTGCCTGTGGGATTCCAAGGTACTTGTAGCTATCCTCAATGTTTGATGTGTTGCCTTCTGGTAGTGCAGTCCCCTCAGTTCTGACTACCTTCCCTCTCTTTGTTACCATTCGACTACACTTCTCCAGTCCGAATGACATTCCGATGTCGTTACTGTAGATCGATGTCTTATTTACTCCTGGCATACAGCTTAATGTCATCCACGTAGAGGAGGTGGCTGATGGTTTCTCCATTCCGTAGTCGGTGTCCGTAGCCAGTCTTGTTGATGATCTGGCTGAGGGGGTTCAGGCCTATGCAGAACAGCAGTGGGGACAGAGCATCTCCTTGGTAAATCCCGCACTTGTTGGTGACTTGTACAAGTGGCTTGAAGTTGGCCTTCTAGTGTCATCTTCCACATCGCCATTGAATTCCTGATGAAGGCTCTTAGGGTCCTGTTGAACTTGTAAATCCTAGGCATTCCAGGATCCATGTGTGAGGCATTGAGTCATAGGCTTTCTTGTAGTCAAGAAAGGTTGGTCAGTCTGGTCTTGCAGTCTCATGTGACTGCTCTGTCTACCAGTAGCTGGTGTTTTGCTCCTCTGGTATCACTGCCAATTCCTTTCTGGGCCCCACTCATGTATTGAGCCATGTGCTTGTTCATCTTAGCCGCTATGATGCCTGACAGGAGCTTCCATGTTGTACAGAGGCAGGTTATTGGCCGGTAGTTGGATGGGACCAGTCCCTTCAGGGGATCCTTTGGGATCAGGACTGTCTGGCCTCCTTTTAGCCATTCCGGATGCGTCTCATCCATTAGCTACTGGTTCATTTGTGCTCCCAGGCGCTTATGGAGTGCAGTTAGCTTCTTTAGCCAGTAGTTATGAAGTTCAGTGGAGAACATCTGGTTTATTCTTCTGGCTTCTATATGTCTGGTATACCTCTTTAAGCGGCTAGCCAAGGCTGTGAGTCTTTGCTTGTTTCTAAGGCCTCAGGTATGGACAGCTTGTTGTACTTCTTAGACACCCCTCTATTCACCACACCTTTCTACAATTCTGATAGTTGGCTAACTTCCCTCCGTGCTGCCTTGATCTTGGGCTCTAGTCTTCGTCTTCATGGAGGGTACTGCTCCTTGTGGCTGGTGTTCAATTTATAGCCAAGTATCTCAAGGATCACTGTTGCTGTGGTGTAGATCAGCTGGTTGGTCTCAGTGATGGTCGCAGTAGGGATTGTCCGTAATGCTGCATTCACATCTTCTAGTAGACTTTCAAAGGGTGCTTCACTTAGTCTTGGTAGTCGGTGACGGAGGGTCCAGGTTTCCTGCTTAGCCATGATCTTCTTTTTCAGGTCAGCTGCCCTTGCATTCAGCGTACAGGTTGATCATATCTCCCCCCTGACCTGACGTCCTGGCTCCCCCTTGCCGTAGCATTTGTGTTGTACCTTGTCAATCTCCAGTTGTGATAGCAGTTGCTTCTTCTGTATGTTGGAACACTGAGCTACTAGTTGCTTCGATGTTAATCTAGATGTCGGATTTCAAAGAATCCATAGGTCCCACATCCTTTTCATGTAACCTCTTTCTCTGGGGTTACATGTGTAGTAGAATTCCAACAGTTCCCTGTTTTCATCCCTTGTCCATTTATGCTTTATACTTGTTCCAGTAGCCCACTTATCGTCAGATTGTCCTGGTTCACTTCTGGCGCAGACCTTGTTAATCCGGGCGACGTCTGAGCCGACGTGACTCTCTTGGTATCCGTATCACTCATATCTGAGGTAGGCAGATAGCGTAAGGAGGTCTTGCCTAAGGGAACTGAATAGGCGGAAGAAAATGGATGGATGGATGGATGGATGGATGGATACTATATTACTATTTGTTTACTTCTGAGCAATAAACCTCAATAGGAATGAAAACTTTGTATTTATTCATAATATTCAAGATACATAACACAGGTATTTTAGTTAACATGTCTTGATTATAGTTAATTATAACTCACAATTTATCGAAAAAATACATGGCACTTTTATTGATAAATGTGGTCTAGCAGAAATAGGAAGCTTGTAGTTGATATAAAGTGAGCATCTGTTAAGTATTTATACATAAATTGGAGTGGCTGTGGCTCAGGAGGTAGAGCGGGTCGTCTACTAATCGGAAGGTCAGTGGTTTGATCCCTGGCTCCACTAGTCTGCATGTCAAAGAATCCATGAACCCCAAGTTGCCCCCGATGCGTTCATCTGAGTGTGTGTGAATGGTAGATAGATGCATTAATTGGAGTGTGAATGTTAGGTAGAAGGACTTATGCTTAGAAAAAGTGATTGGGTGAATGTGGCATGTAGTATAAAGTGCTTTGAGTGCTCAAATTGAGTAGAAAGGTGCTATAAGTACCAGTCCATTTGCCATTTATAACTTCCTTGTTTTAATGTAATCTTGTGGGACTACCACACCCACACAACATTTACAGGTTCTCCAGTATTCTGTGAACAGTGTGGTCTTTGTCTGAGTGGCATACCTGATCTCTCAGGTTTCTTGTTACTAAAGAGTCATGTTTCAGTCAGGTAAAAGCTTGAGGGGGGAGGGAGTAGGATCGGGGAAGAAACTGCCTGGTAACAGACAAAGGCCACAGTGACCTGAAAAACCAGACAGACACACAGAAGAGTACCGCCTCACACTCGTTACTCCCCGTGTTTTCATGTTTACTGTAGAACCATTTTGGTTTCACTTAAAGTGTCCCAACATGACTGGATGACTGGATGACTTACTGAGAAGTCTGCCTCTGGCCTCATAGCAAATGACAGACTGATTATTTCCTTCACATGCACATGAGTCATTGCACATCTCTCCTATTTTGTTCTGGAATATTGTATTTATTTTCTGGAATTGTTTTTCATATTTTCACTGTTGGGAAACAGTAGTTTCCCAGCTATAATAATAAATAAAGTATTTCCTATCCTATTCTAAAAGTAGAATGGGAGGCAGAGCCTTCAGCTTTCAGGACCCTCTCCTGTGGAACCAGCTCCCAGTTTGAATTCAGGAGACAGACACCCTCTACTTTTCAGATTAGACTCAAAACTTTCCTTTTTGATAGAGTTTATAGTTATGCTGCTATAGGCTCAGACTGCTGTGGGACTTCATGAGATACACTGTGATACACTGAGCATTTCTTCTCTATTCACTTCCTTTCACTCCCTACATATATATATACACCACTGCAGCATGTCATTAAATTTCTGTCTTCTCTCTCCCATAGTTTGTGCTTCGTGCTGTCTCCCTATGCTCTCTTTTTTCTCTTCTCTTTCCCCTCACCCCCCAACCGGTCGGGGCAGATGGCTGCCCCTCACTGAGCCTGGTTCTGCTGGAGGCTTCCTTTTTAAAAGGGAGTTTTTCCTTCCCATCATTGCAAAGTACTTCCTCATAGGGGGTCATTTGAATGATGTGGTTTCCTCCTGAATACCGTAGGTTATTTACCTTACAGTATAAAGCACCTTGAGGTGAATGCTGTTGTATTTTGGTGCTATATAAATAAATCTGAATTGAATTGAAAAATAAAATTCTTTTATTATTAATCCAACCAATTATAAGGATTGCTGAATTTACATTTAGGAGTGTCCATAGTTTGCAAAAGAGCAACAGCAATGTTAGTGTAATTAGACTGAAGAAGATGGGATGGAGGCACAAATCACTTGGATCTGGCCAGTAGACTAGGGATCCTTGTCTGGGACTACTATCTTTTCCCTTAGTTTTGTATTTCTGTTCACTGTTTGGTTAGATTTAGGCACAAAATTTTTTTGTTTATATTTACCTAGCAATTCAGCAGACTTATTGAGAGCAAGAAGACTCCCTGTCTCTCATTTAACAGTAAAGTTTCAGTGGCATGTTGTCAATTTTACCCCCAGAAACCCTAAAAATGTCTGGCTTTTATGGGTTACAGATATTTTTTACTTAAATTATTTTTTCAAAGATTAAATATATTTAGTTCTTATATTCTGCTTCAGCTGTAGTATTAATGTACTTTAGGTTCACTCTAGAGGTAGCCATAACCCTACTTCTTCCTCTCTAACACTGTTGATTTTTTTTAATCTTCACTGGATAGATGAAACACCTTCATAGATTACCAATTCAATTCAATTCAATTCAATTCAATTTTATTTATATAGCACCAAATCACAACAACAGTCACCTCAAGGCGCTTTATATTTTAGGGTAAAGACCCTACAATATTAGACAGAAAATATTGTAGGATTGTTAATGATGTAGACATTTGAGCAAATCACTACTTGGCCCCTATCTCCACTATTTTAACTTGGAAACTCAAAAGACATCCACTGATGAAGAATACTGAGATAGACACACTAATTGTATGCATTTAACATCCTGTTGTTCCTCATCATAATCCCTGTAACCAGAAGGCAGTTGCCTATCCCCTGGAGTGTTTGACCCTTCATCCCTGTAACCCCTTTGTTTTACCTGTGTACTGTATGTCCTTACAGGAAGCGATTTGCTCGTTGCACATTGCTTTGTCGCTGATGGTCAGTTGCTAGCGGACATTCCAGACTCCGGTTGCCTAGATATCTTTCCAATGTGTTTACCACCCTGTCATATGTCAGTCAACAGTATCTGAATACTTCAATAAACACACCACCACTACAAACTCTTGGAGAACAGGACATTCTTCTACATGATTTATCCAGCCATCCTAACATATCCAATATAAGGTCTCGGGGGTTTCTGGCATAGTATGAGAGGTAGAGTACACCCTTGAATGGTCACCAGTCTTTCATAGGGAAACAGAGAGAAACAGTCACTCATGCTCACATCCATTTGGAGCCAAGTGGATATGAGCAGCTTTTTTCTTTTTTTTTCTTTTTTTTGAAGCTATTATGATTCTCGCCATTTTACTGATTGTTTCACACCATTCAAACAATGAACAAAATGAAAAAGAATTTGTGTAATGAGGGTGTTTTGCTATACTGTAAAAAATAATTTTGCAGCAAAACAGTTTATTTCAGATACTGCACATTTACTCTCTGCAATGAAACACCCTTTTTCCACCTAACAGTATCACTGACAGTAGGTTCTAAAGAAACTGAAGTTTCTCCAAGCATGAAAGAATGATCTCCAGATTAACATCTCATGTAATAGCAGGAAGAGACATGTCTTTTCAGTCCAAAATCCAAAATATAAATAACCCACTCTGTTATCCAAGAAAAAAAGGCCTCTGTCACTTTCTTTTGCTAAATGTTGTAAGTTCAAATCAGCAGCACACAAAGGAGGAGACAACCGACTCTGGGAAGCACTCGATCAATAGACCGTAGACAGGGATCATACATCAGATCTCTACTAGCTCTGTGATCAAGACACAGGGCCAGATGTGACCCTGGATGCACCAAGCAGCGACACAATCTTCCTCCCACAGAAAAATCCAATGTATATTGGTTAGATTAAGTGGGGTCTCACACACACACACTTAATGTAATGCAGAATTCATGGAAATAGGTGTTTTGTCCTAAGATTGACACTGACTGGTGTTACACTTTCATTTTCTGGCACCACGACTCATACAGACACACCTGCTTTCAAATGGAAAAAACACTACACTTTCCCTGCCTGTGACTGTGTCCATTTGCGTAGCTATTTGTCTATGCAGAGTGAAGGATTCTAGGTATGCAACCTATGCAGACGTGCATGCATGCAGCCCTCCAAAAAACTAACAGCGTGTAGTTCGAAATGGATGATGTTGTGAGTAGGTTGACTGCTAATTGGTTGAAAAGTGGGACACAACAGGAAAGGGAGAAATAGCAGAGAAGTGCAAAAAAACATCAAAGATCATCAAAGATAAATAAAACAGCAGGGCAATGGCTGCAGCCGAATGTTTTCATTGTTTTTAACACTCTGTTTCACTTGAGTTCTTGGTATGTTATAACTTTGGTCCTCTCCACGGCTGGCTGAAGGACCAGCAACAGCACAAGCAAAAGTAGCCTGCTGACCGGTTGTTTATGACACTGCCCCTTGATGACAGTAAACAGCTACAACATGTACACAACTCACTGCAGCCACTCCAGGCTAATTAGCATGCAGAACCCCTTAAAACCCCCTCACCTGAAACACTATTTTGAGTAACTTTTTCAACCAGTAGAGAACACTTCACTCTGTCCATCCTGCCATCTCTGACCCACTTCAACCAGCTTCTTCAACCTTGAGCAGAACAATTCACTGCCAGAACCCTCACTGCACTGTCATCATTGCCTTAACCAACTAGCTTGCAGTTCCATGATCTGATAACCTGGTACAAAGGGTGAAGAGAGGTGATTTAAGTGACTTTGTACATGCATGGTTTTTGTTGCCACATAGGCTGATCTGAGTAGTTCTGGTCAGACTGCTTCGAGCTTATAAGAAGGCAACAGTAACTACAATAACCACTCATTACAGCCAAGATATACAGAAGAGCATCTCTGAACGCACAACACGTCGAACCTTGAAGCAGACGGGCTACAGCAGCTGAAGACCACACCGGGAAAAGAAGAAGAAGCTACAGTTCACACATGCTCAACAAAATTGGACAACAGAAGATTAATGCTTTTAAAGCCAAACTAAAGACCCACCTTTTTGACCTGGCTTTTATTTGAGTTGATAGTTATTTCTACCCTTTTACCTCTGCTCATACCTTTTACCTTGTTTTAATTACTTATTATACTTTTTTACCCTCTTTTAATTATTTACTGGTTTTTATTACCCTGTTTTATTTATATATTGTGCTTTGTTGTCTTGTGTATTTATTTATTTCTTTATTCATTTAATCTTTTTACCTGGTCTCTGGTTTTTCCTCATTGATAGCAGTTCCTCGGTTTAGTTTTTAATGTTTTTTATGGTGGGCTCAGTAGTGATCTATGTGTGTGCGTGTGTGTGTGTGAGAGAGAGAGAGAGAGAAACTGCTGGGGCTTTTTGGCGTATGCTGTAGTTGTTGTTCTGTAAAGCACTTTGAGCTGCAAAGTTGTATGAAAAGTGCTATATATAAAAAGTTTGATTGATTGATTGATTGAAAATTGATTGCAAAAATGCTGATGACTCTTGATTTCTACATCCACACTGGAGGAGCTGGGGATAAAACCACCAACCTTCCAGTGGGTCAGAATTTGGTGTAAACAACATGAAAGCACAGATCCATCTTGCCTTGTATCAACAGTTCAGGATGGCGGTGGTGGTGTAGTAGTGTGGGGGACATTTTCTTTGCACACTTTGGGCCCCTTAGTACCAGTTGAGCATTGTTTAAACTCCACAGCCTACCTGAGTATTGTTGCTGAACATGTCCATCCTTTTATGGCCTCCATGTACCCATTGTAGGGTCTTTACCTTGAGGTGACTGTTGTTGTGAATTGGTGCTATATAAATAAAACTGAACTGATCTGAATCTTCTGATGGCTGCTTCCATCAGAATAACACGCCATGTCACAAAGCTCAAATCATCTCAAACTGGTTTCTTGAACATGACAATGAGTTCACTGCACTCACATGCCCTCTCATCAGATCTAAATCCAGTAGAGTACCTTTGGGATAAGATGGACTGGGAGATTTCATCATTAATGTGCAGCTGACAAAATCAGTTGCTGCAGACAATGGCATCATGCAACAACTGCATTATGGACCAAAATCTCTGAGGAATGTTTCCAGCACCTTGTTGAATCTGTGACATGAAGAATTAAGGAAGTTCTGAAGGCAAAAGGGGGTCCAACCCGATACTAGCAAGGTGTACCTAATCAAGTGTTCACTGAGTGTATTTGTTTTGTTTCTAGCTAGTAGTTGTTGAATTGTTGTTTATTGTTGCTTAGTCTGAAAGTAATAAATGTGTGTGTGTTTAAGTTCAGTTACCTCAACTGGTTTGTTCATTTCTCAGTCACTGATTTCTATAGATTGCTGCTACCCAGCTTTTTTTTTTTTGGGGGTTAAATTCTTTCTGAATTTAGTTCCACAAACTCATTGAATGCACACCAAGAAGGGTTTCTTATACAGTATTGCAGGGTAATCACAGTAATAATAGTTAAGTTAGGTTATGTGATAATACTGCACAATTGGTTCTGAATAATTTTGAGAAATTCTGGTTTGAATTATGCCAAGTAAACAATGTGTGAAGCAGTTGCAGCATTTTTCTACTACACTTCTAGGGATCTGAACTTACAGCATGCAGATGTTCACATAACCACACAACTCATTTAACATTTAAAATAGTTTCATGTTTTATAATGCTTGATATAAAATTCATCTGTGTGTTTATAAACTGAAAACTATTTTATTATAGTACAATATAACTTCTTTTAATCTTTTTAATACTATAGCATCTATATTTTTATTGATAATCATTATTTATTATATGTGTTAGTTTACTAATGACATTTTAATTAATTACTAAACATTTTATTTTATACCCTTGAATATATCTGAGCAAAAAAGCTGTTGATGAAAGAAAGTGGCTGAAAATCAATTAAAATATCTCAGGTGAGGCCATAAGCCCAATGTTCTGAGTTGAGTTGTTTTGTAAACGCTACATGTTTAAATCTGCTCTCCCATTCCCCACCCCCTCTCTGTCTCTGTGTGTGTCTGTGTGTTGTGTGAGACAGCTTCCTGTAGAACCTGTTTTCACAAAGTTTGGATGAATGGAACCACTCCTCCTCTGTAATTAGCATGGCTAGAAACTTTTTTTGTGAAACCTTTTTTTTGTTATGTGAAAATGTAAAATTTTACTGGCACAAATATCAACCACCTCAGCTGTCTGTCCTTTAGCTGTGTTGTAGCTCAAATGTAGATGAAATTTGTATCTTCTTACCTTGTTCCTGTTGTGAAAAGTCCAGTGGGGGATTATGAATCACAGGAGTAACATGAGACAGCATGCTGGAACAAGGGAAACACTCAACAGCTTTAACAACCAGGAAAGCCAAAAGTTTATAAATGATTTTGGAAATAGTGTATGTATAGTAAATTTATTATGACCGATAAAACTTGAAGATGCTTCTCACTGAATCTGGCTGATAGGCCACCTCCCCCAGTTTTAGACACAATCTGACCATGCCTAAAGTACATCTTCAGTTGTTTTTATCTCTGTATATTGCAGGCATCATTGGAATTTTTCTTCCCATATCTATCCATGTGATTGGACTGGTGCTTATATAGCACTTTTCTACTCTAACTGAGCACTCAAAGCACTTTCTACTACAAGCTGCATTCACCCAGTCACATACACATTCATACACACGCTTTTTTTCTATGTATAAGCACTTTTGTCTAACGTGTATGTATTAGATAAAAGCACTCATTGGGGGCAAATTGGGGTTCAGTATCTTTCCCAAGGATAGTTTGACATGCACACTGGAGGAGCTGGGGATCAAATCCAATTGCTAGATGACCTGCTCTACCTCCTGAGCCACAGCCACCTTTATCAAAGTTCCAATGGCACCAGCAGTCCTAAGATAGACACTGACTGGCATTACAGACACTTTCATTTTCTTGCACCATGACTCATAGACACACCTGTTTTCAAGTGGAAAAAACACCACACCTTCTCTGACTGTGATGGCTTGTGACTGTCCCATTTACTGTGACAAAATACACAACTGCATATTTCTCTATTGAATCTGTTTGTTTGTTTACTTGCCAAAACCTACTGTTAATTATGCAGTTCCACAGAACTGGATAATTCTCTTTCAGTTGCCAAACCAAGACATCACATTTGATGGCAGAAACACAGTGCGTAACAGAGTTGAAAAGTGTTTGAGTTAATGTAAAACAATATTCAATTACATATTATTTTATCACTATATAATTATGGTTATTTTATGAGCACAACCAATATTCTGGTTCATTTGTGGAATCAACTTTAGTCTCTGTGTTAAAGTATCAGATTAGAAGTTTTACATGACAAGCTGCCTCCCAAACATGCAAAGCACACAAGTGAGGAGATCACATAGTATCAGTGTGATCTCATAGCCCAATATGTGCTATGTGCTAATAAGGGAAGGGCTTTAATGTTAGCAGTCTACAAAGCAGCAACACTAATCCCGGATATACACAGCATGCTTGTCTTTGATGTCACATTTCTGTTGCAGAGGTAAAATATCTGGGCCTCATTTTAGATTCTTATCTAAAATTTGAGGAACATATTAAAAAGGTGACCAAGGTTACAATGTGCTTAAGAAACTAAAGATGATAAGTTTTGATAATTTTATCACATTCACTAATCTAAAGTTAATATATAAATGTTTACATAATCGGGCTCCCCAGGTGCTCAGTGACCTTGTGGTTCCTCTTAAAGTTCTGGGTTCAGTAATGTGCAGTGCATCGATTGGAAATTATAAGGTGCCTTTACAAAAATCCTCATTTGGGCAAACAGCATTCTCTGTTTGAGGTATTAATATGGGGAATTCTTTGCCTTCAGAACTTAAGCTGGAGCCTGATTGGGAACATTTTAAAATTGAAACTGAATCAGTATTTAAAGATTAACCAGTCATGCAGCCATGAATAATTGGCTATTTTTTTGTTATGGTGTAGTCTGTGCCCTGTGGTGCTTTGTTGTGTTTGACTGTAGTGTTTTAATGTGTGTATTTATTATATAGATTGTGTATGTTATTGATTTTCTTGTGTCATTGCAAACTAGCTTAGGCTTTAAAAGCTGTGGTGTATTGCATGGATACAAGAGATACATGTAATTAAGGAATCCTGTATAATTTTTCCCCACAAACTTACACATTCTTAGTAGTTAATTTTTTATAAGTAAAAGTCAGACATGATTTCTGTTCACCTTTAGGAGAAGGCTAAATGATGTCTAATGTCAGAAATAAAGGGCCACTCCAACTCACACAAACAATAACATTCTCTGCACCACCACGTTTTGCTGGTGTCCCAGTCTTGAGAATATCAATGTCATATTGCTGTTCAGAGTTATCATTCTATCACTGATTTGAATCAGTATTCTACCACTGATGATTCCACAGTCTCATTTTGAGGCTGGACAGACAAGTGTAAATAAATGAGACCTGTACTACAAAGCAAGATTTGAGCTTATCCAGGAACTTCAGGGTTAACCCTGGGTTTTCTGTACTACAATATGGATCACTTCTTACTGGGGTATATCACCATGGTAACTTATGCTGCAAACCTGACCTTTCAGATCAGAGGTCAACAGGTATGGAATCACTGCCTACTGACCAATCAATTCTCTGGAAAATAGCGTCACCATTGCTAGAAGATCCCTCAGACCTCTGATAGTTTTTAATAGTCTCTAAAGTTTTTGTGTTTCCCGAAACCATAGTTTAGTCTAAGCCTATGTTTGAATTCTGTTTTTTTATTTCTTCTTTACTTATTCTCAGCCCATTAAACACCACCGGGGCTACAGCTGAAAGAATAAAAATTAAAACTGTCTTATGCACATGCGAACATCAATTTAATGAAATACTCGAATAAACCTTCAGATTCTCCTGTGTCTTAATGATAGAATTGTGATATTGATAAGTCTGTAAACTTACACAGTTGGCATTTTTGCCAGTTTCTTTTCCTGGCTTCAAATAGAGTAGACTTTATTAATACAGTACCTCTTTTCCAGTCTTACTGGCCAAAGTGTTTAAAGCACACACATTCATACAGACTTTTAATACTAAACTAGTGTACAGCATTTTTTCCTATTACAGACATTCATACCGCTGCTTTGTCTGCAGCAGCTGTGTTGTTTTCAGACTGTATTATGTGTTCATATTTTTCCCATATTATAATTGTATCATCCTTTGTAAAATCAGCTGCTCTATTACTTACCCATATTTGTAAATGGACTGGTACTTATATAGCGCTTTTCTACTCAGTTTTGTGTACTCAAAGCGCTTCATACTACAGGCCACATTCACCCAGTCATACACACATTCATACAGCACTTTTATCTACACTTAAGCGCTTACTAACATTCACACACTCACACTTCGATGAATGCATCGGGGGCAATGTGGGGTTTAGTATCTTGCCCAAGGATACTTCAGCATGCAGACCTGACCACTGACCTTCCGATTAGTAAACGACCCGACCATCTGACCATTTGTAATTGTTCAGATGCTGCCAACCTTTGATGTGAATGCTAAGGGGAAACCTGGTGTTAACTGAGCCAGTTGTTAAGCAGCTTTGTGTGACCACTGATTGCTGATGTTAGGGTAAGTGAATCCAGATAAGGGAACGATACTCTGGGTGTACTGAACTGGCATTACCTTGCAGAGGGAGGCAGAGAGCCCCTCCTCCTTGATTAAAAACAACTCTTTGATAAGCCGTCTCATCACTTCAACTCAGATGACATTTGGGAACACTTGTCACCAGAGCATTTTCGATTCACTTGATCGGATACTTTTCGTTTGGACTTTTCTGCTGTCATGATTCGGGTTTCTTTTCCTGTGTTTGTGTTGCTGCTTTTTACGGTGAGTTCAGAGCTGGTTTTGAAACGCTCTTGTTTCGTTTCTGTTGTCTGATGTAGTCTGATAGACAGATGGATAGATAGAGGTTTTTTTATTTTTTTATTTTCTTCCTTATAATTATTTTTATCAAATTTGAAACCTAAACCTCTGTGAGACAACATGTAGTCTACATCCTGGACATGGACAGCTGAGGGAACGTGCGACTGTAAGGCTTTTTACCAAAAATTCTGAAAGGTGGTTCAGCAGATGAGCTGTTGTTGAAGAATGCTATGGAAACGGAGCTGTCAGACACGGCATCATTTCTCATCCAACTCTCTGATACTGATACTTAATACTAATTATCATTGGAGATGTTTAGCTGTCATTACGTGTTGGGTCATGTTACCACTGTTACAACTCCATCTTCACCACTCTTAGAGTGTGAAGAAGTGTGAAGCCACTCCCTTCTCTGGAAGCTTGAGGTGTATCATACTTCTGAATTGCTGAATAGTTTTATCTACAGGGAGTGGTTGGGTGTGTTGGTTTCTCTAAAACACTGTGATGCTCCGTACTTTCTCAGCTAGAAAAATGTTTATCCACTCAAGTTTGCGTGCGTGGTGTCAGCGGTTAGCGCTGTTTCTGTGTGGATTTAACATGTCCTCCCTGTACCTATGTGGGTTTTCTCCGGCACGCACGTTAGGTTAACTGGTAATTCTAATTTGAGGTAGATTAGAAAAGCACGTTATAATGGTCAATCCATTTATATGAATGAGAATTTACATACAATTCATTTTTGGGAAAGGGTGAAATGTTATGTATTTGTATTTATTTATTTTTTTGTTCTAGTTTTAGTTCTTCATTTTATTTTGTAGATCTCTTTCCTCATTTTCCGTTCCATGTCTCTCCGGCGTTTCCTTGTCTGTGGTTCCCTGTTTGACCACGCGTGCAGTTGGTGTCAGTTCTTGTTGCTGTGTTGTTAATTACTTTCCTTGTTTGTCTCTACTTGTTTTACTTCCAGTCTTTTTCAATTCTTCCCCGTTGCACTCCATGTGGGGTCACATTTGCGGCTATTGAAGGGACTCAATTCAGCTGAAGGGTAAAATAAATACGGATTCGGACGCTCATATTATTCTCAGAAGGAAGCAGGAACTTGTAATCTACATCTTTGCTCTGGCGTTGGATGGATGTATTAAAATTATTTCCATCCAATGGAAAATGTGACTATTTCATTTCAATTTCATTTGGGCTTTTAAGACTTTATTAATATTTTGAGCCACAACAACAAAAATAATTTATTTAAAATTGTTCATTTACAAAGTGAGTTACAAAATTTCAACAAAAGCAGTTCCTTCTTATTACTTTATATTATATATACTTTATTATGTATTTGTTTTATTTGCTATTTTCTATATATTATTGTATACTTTAATATTTCTATTATATATTATTTTATTTTATTTTTATTATATGACTATTTTACCTGCATTTATTAGAGCTTATAAGATTATATTTAATTATACTGTTTATTATATAATTATATCGTTAAGTGTGTAGAGTTTCCCACACTGGACATTGGACACATTGGACACAAAACAGGTGCTACACTTTCACAGTGTGTGGTTAGTAATCCTGAATCCCCTCGATGTTACCCTAAAAACTAATATAAACATATTTTTGCCAAATAAAACACACACAAAGACAAATGAGTCATGCAAGATTAACTATAATATTATAAGGTCTTTACCGTGTTAGCCATGTTGTGACTTGGTATAGTATAATTACTACTACTTTATTATAATAAATTATAATAACTATTTAACTGGAATAACTAAAAGAGTATCCCAGAAAAAGTATTTCACCACTCAGCTGTGTTTGGAAAGGGTTTAACAGTAACTTTCCACGCTGTAAAATTTCAATTTGGGTGCTTCATTATAAGATTCAGATAAGAGAATCCAAGGAATGTGTGGTATGACCTTTGGGCTTTGAAGCAGCACTTTATTAGACACAAGCATGATTCTATAGTCGAAATCTCTGCATGGGCTCAGAATCACTTTCTGACAGTGTCAGTGCAGCTTACTGCTACACAAGTGGAAGTTAAAAGCCGTGTGATGATCCTCTACATTAACTTCAAAAGGACATTATGTAAGAACATTTGAATTTTTTCAAAGATTTCTCCCAAGGTACTCTGATGGAAGGATAATTAATATGGCAGCATTTAATTATATGTAGCTGACATTCTGTTAAGTAAGGGTTCATCCCAATGTAATAACATCTGTTGTGTTACAGCTCCGAGCTCTTGGTGTGCCGAGGGCCAACTCCGGCAACAATTTGGTAAGAAAAAGAAGAGACTGGGTTCTCCCTCCAAAACATCTGAATGAAAATGAGGATTACACTAAGGAGAAGTCGATTGCCAAGGTAAGTCACTACTACTTACCTTTATTTTAATTCTATCTGCTAACGTTGAAGCATAAACACCTGACATAAACAATTGTGCCAGCAAAGGTATCCCACCAAACGTCAGGCATGCCCATCATCAAGTGCTGACAAAGCATACAGTGAATATTGCCTTAGTGAGGTAACTTCATGTTTAACCGTGTGTTTTCAGTGTCATGAAGGTGATTCTTCTTAATGAGGTATCACCTAATATTTTCAATTCAACAGTTTACTGTCATTGTCATAATAAGACAGTTATAAATAACAATGAGATATCATTTTCTGGAGCATGCTATGTTGTAGAAAAGGCATCAACACGTACAAAACCACTGACCAATCAGTTGTATGGAAAATAGCATCTACATTCCTAGAAAATACATTGGATCTTGGTATACAAATTTTCTTATTCTTAGTGAAGGGAACTTTAAACCCTCCTTATTTTTTCCTGCTTGTTGCCAGTGGTTTCAAATGCATTTATAGTATTATTTTAAAGTTATATAACCAAAAAGAATAGCAGAGGACATAAACGAATTGTAGGCTACCTATTTACTGGTTTGAATAATGTTTTAATATTTGTTCTTTGCTCTGAAACCACTTGACACCCCCATGGTTGCAGCTGAAAGAATAAGACTAAAACAACAGTTTTAGTCTTATTCTTTCACAACACCATAAGAATCTTAGCAACACATTAATTTAATGGAATACACAGTTAGCAATGCTTTAATTATGGGATATAGATAAGTCTGTCAACTTAGAGTCACCATTTTTGTCACCTATTTTCTTCCTAGATTTAAATAGGCTGCATTTAAATACTACTTTTTAAATAGGTTACTAACCACTCAAAACACTTAAAATTGCAACCCACATTCACAAATGTAGACACATTTATAGGCCTACAGCACATATTTCACACACACACACACACACACACACACACACAC
>VUQI01018161.1:1204-17346 GCA_015106735.1 Paratilapia polleni | reverse complement strand
TTCTTTTTTTCCCCCCCCCTTTTTTTTTTCCTCCCCCTTTTTTTTTTTTTTTTTTTTTTTTGTGTATCTTCTCCTTTTGTTGTGGGGATTAAGCCAAGTGGTAAAACAGTGATTTAATGATCTTTCCATGGCTATGTGCACCACTTAAACCATGAGACAAACAAGCTGAGGCATTCTAAGAGTCACCCCCTCTGAAGGCGGCTGCTCAGGAACTGTGAGGCTTTTGATACAGCTTTAAGCTCTGGCTGATCATTTTTCCCACTGCTGTGTGATGTGCTGCGCTCTGCTATGGGAAAATTGAAGGTTTTGTGTTTTGTGAGGGCCCATTGTAAACAGGATAAGAAGAAAACAGTTGGATAATTTAATGATAGCTTTATAATGATAAGGTATGGTGAATTTTAATGATTTGTTTAAGCAGAAAAGAAGCTGGGCTGTTAAACTTCAGCACCACAGTAAATCATAAGAAAAATGCATAAATATTGCAAATATTTTTTTTCAGTTGTACATGATGAGTTCCTTTAATCAAGGAACTTAACTTTAGGTATAAACAACTTACAAAAAAAAGAAAAAGAAAAACCTAGCAAGTGAACCTTGAGTTGGGTTCTTCTGTCAAGCTGAACTAAATTTTGAAGTTAAACTTTAGGCCATTGCAGTTAAAGGTTGCTTTTAAACAGATCCATGTGTGTGTTTAACATACCTGCCTTTGTGCAAGCCTCTATTTTTACACCAATGAACCACCAATGAGTATAATTAACTGCCAGCTGTTTTTTGATTGTATATCACTTTGTTTCAGTAAAATATCTAAGTTTACTAGACCTGTGTATGCTGTGTATGGAGCATCAGTTCAGTTTCTATCAGTGAATGGCTACAAATTACCTAGAGAGCAATGAACAGATAGGGCTCAAAAATAGTCATGAATGGAGCTAAATGGCTGAAATATTTTTTTAAAAGGCCCAAATGTAATTTTAGTTTTTGAAAATTTCAGTTATGTCAGAACTGAAATGAAACAATATTAGTGGCTTTTCTTTTTTCTTACATGCTAGCATTTGGCTAATGTAAGCCTATGCTGTATGGCTGGTTAAAGATTTCTGACAGGATATCCTTCCTTGATAGCAGCTAATTCCAAAGCATAACTGCAACATTTAAAACATAAATTTACACACAAAGCCGTGTATTTTTGCTATTTGTGATGTTAATGGAAACTCCTATCAGCTGACTGCTACTAGGAAATCTCTGCTGCTGCTCATATGATGTGTGAAATCAAGCTCATCTGGTTTATTTTATTAACATATGCATTTGCTATTTTGTCAAAATAAATGACTACAAATAGCAGCCCTTTGTTGTAGAATGATAAATGAATAAATCTTATTGAAAATAAACTAATAGCTACTTATTAGCAACACCTGAGATTGAATGTTCTATCCCTAAACACAAAGCAGTCAGAGCTCCTTCCAACACAAATTAGCCTACCCAGGAATTCACAGAAATATCTTATCAGCCAGTCACACAGCAGCAACTCAGTGCATTTAGGCATTTAGACATGGTCAAGATGACCTGCTAAAGTTCAAACTATTAGAATGAGGAAGAAAGGTGATTTAAGTGACTTTGAATGTGGTATGGTTGCTGGTGCCAGACGGCAAATATTTGCCAGAGAAACTGTGGATCTACTGGTATTTTCCTGCACAACCATCTGCAGCGTTTACAGAGAATGGTCTGAAAAAGAGAAAATATCCAGTGAGTGGGAGACATCTCTGGGAGAAAATGCCTTGTTGATGCCAGAGCTCAGAGGAGAATGGCCAGACTTCTTCAAGTTGATAGGAAGGCAACAGTGACTCAACAACAGTGAGCATCTGATGACTGAGCATCATTTAAACTCCACAGTCTAACTGAGTATTGTTGTTGACGTTGCTGATGTTCATCCCTTTATGACCACAGTGTACCATCTTCTGATGGCTGCTTCCAGCAGGATAACGCACCATGTCACAAAGCTCAAATCATCTCAAACTGGTTTCTTGAACTTCTCAGTAAGTTTCCTGTACTCAAATGGCCTCCATAGCCACGAGATTTCAATCACGGAGATTACGGAACGGGAGATTTGCATCATGGATGTGCAGCCAACAAATCTGCAGCAACTGTGTGATGCTATCATGTCAGTATGGACCAAAATCTCTGAGGAATGTTTCCAGAATTGTGTTGAAACTGTGCCATGAAGAATTAAGGGGGGTACAACCAAGTACAAGCAAGGTGTACCTAACAAAGTAGGTGGTGAGTGTAGTTCAAAACTGGTTATTACTGTCTTAAATTACTCTTTGAGAAATTTGCCCTGCCCAGGACAGGGCAAATGTTTTTAACTCAGATCAATTACTCATATACTCATATACTGAACCAAGTGTAAAAACTGTTATTTAATTTTGCATAAAATTGACAAAAAGGGTATTTTTCTATTTCTTAAACATGCAGCTATAGTGAAAGACTGTTGGCCTATCACACTGTACACCTGCCTATGTGTTAAATGACTTTGTCTATTACTTTTCTCTTATTACTCTACTTCTTCAAATTCACTCTCCAGACTCACATGCTACAGAGCACTGGGTACATCTGCTTGAAAACCACAAACTGCATGGACAAAAAGCACTTAACCCTGAATTATAGTATCAATGTCTTTCCACCTCATTCACATCTTGAAAGAAACATGACTTTCTATTAAGAAAATCCAAACAGTGTGAATTACCACTTTTAAATGTGACAGATTATATATCTATGCTCCTAACACAGTTCTCTCTGTGTGTGTGTGTGTGTGTGTGTGTGTGTGTGTGTGTGTGCATTACTCACTGAGTAATAACTGCCAAGGCATTGGCAGTGATCAGTATAGAGTAGGACTAGAAAGCCATAATAGGAGGACAAATATCAGAGGAGAGGCAGTCTGTGTGTAATGGATGATGGAGGTGTGAGTGTTTAGGCCAGTGTGCAGTAAGTGGGTAAGCTGGTGGTTGGCTACACTGGGGGACACCAGCAGGGTCAATGATGATGATAATGGGGAGGGTAAGCCTTCTATTGGGGTTAATACTTTTGTGCTGGCTAAGAGATTATGGTACTGTCTAGAATATGGATGACCTCCCAGATTTTAATCTGCTAAGAAAGTCAGAAAGAGAGAAACTAGCTTTCAAACTACACATTAACGTGCAAAAACTGTATAATATTCATAAATATTCTGCCTGGGAGTGATTGTTTTCTTCACCACTTATCCAGCCTGTCCCAGCTGACAAAGGGTGATATGCAGGGTGCACCCTGGGCAGAACACATTGAAAAGTCACCTGAAGTCAATATCCAACAAGTTTTAATTTTATATTTACTGGATTCCGGATATTTTGACCTGCTGAAATTTTAACATTATAGTGATGTGACTGGTCTTGATCCTGTAACTGGAACAGACATCTTTCAAACCTTGCTCAGTTTCTCACTGTGCGAAGCATCTTTTGGCGTGATCAATCATGGATGCTCAATCTGTCAAGGAACCTCTGAGTAAACTTAATGAAAATGTGAAAAGTAGACTGATATACTCAACCATGGATGCAGGTCAGGGCTAAGTTCTTCATAGCTGGATAAATACATTGTCCAGATTAAGATCATTTTACATGAATCTTGAATTTTTGATTCTTCCAAGGGTGTTAAAAAAATCTTTTGGGATTGCTGAGCAACAAATCTTTAACCCAAACCTTCAGAAGTGCAGCATACTAGCAAAGGCTTCATGACCAGGCCGCTGTATGGTGAATCGCTTCTTGGCCTTTTGGTTTGTATGGTGACTCACTTATGGAAGTGAGCTCATATTCAGATACAAATGACTGTTTATTGAGGAAACTGTAATGGTAATTTTAGATGGCAACATGCAGGGTATTGAGAAATCCAAAGCTAATTTTAACTGTTCATTTTAAGACTCTGTTGCATGTCTATAGAGGAGTGCTTCACCAGTCATGAACCAACATCTGGTAATAAATCATGTAATCAAAATGGGGATGACAGGGAAAACTCAGTGGAGCACAAGCTTGGCAAAATAAAAAATGCGGAGACACGCATAAAATGAATGCTTCTGAATCTATTTTCTGAGTGCATGCCACGAGGATTCCCACAAACCTACCTCATGTCCTTTAAGTGCAATCATAAGATCAGCATTTAGTCAACAGGAGACTGCAGGCAGTAGGCAAAACAGTATTTTGATAGTGGTTCTAACATAATTTGTGATTCCGTTCAGACTGACGGATCTTGATTATATCAGAAGTATCTGTATGCGCTGGAGTAAATAAGACCTGTAGAGTTTATGGAGTTATTGTAGGAAAATTAATAATTTATGTACGATCACTGAGAAAAGAAATATCACATGGACACTGGTTTATAGTTACTGCATTTATGCTTATTTTTAATCTGAGTCCTCAGTGAAGAGGTGGACATGGAAGTCGTCCTCTACAGGGGAGGTGACCTCGTCAGTCACTTCAATCTTCTGCTTGACAGGGAAGCATCTGGGCATGAGTTTTCTTCCACACTAAAAGAGTTTAAAGATGGAGATTTAACCATCAATTCAAAACAGGGAATGACTTCTTATGAGAGTTTTTTTTTTCAGCAAACTAAAATTTATTTTTTGGTAGAGCTTTGAGAAACTTGGTGTCTTTATTTCCCAAAGGTTGTATGAACATTCCCCAATAGTAACAATAGCATCCTATGTATTTTTGTGTTGAGCTGTATTCCTGCAGATGTCCCCCACATCATACAACAATCAATTTGATGTGCAGTATAATGACAGTGGTACTTAATATAAGTACACAAAGTATACAATGCTGCATGAATCTATTTTAGGTGCCTCACTATTTTCTTGGTTTCACCCAGGGATCTTTGAAGGCACTTCTTCATCCTTTCGCTGTGTTTCTCCATCTCCAGTTTAAGTTTTTCCTCTCGCTGTCTGGAGTGTGTAATGGCATGTAATAAGAGAAGTGATTATACAGTACATTGTATTTTTTTATCAATGCACTGAATGGCAGAAATGGCAATCCAAAAAGGCAGAAAAAGACATTAATGGTTAAAGTACAGTAAACAACTAAGCCAATCTGTAAGATCCCAAAGATATTTTTAGGGTTTTTTAATCTTTCTGTGCTAATTGTTGAAAAAGGGTGATGATACAGGTGGATAAAATTTACCATCTACTCACAAATAAACCATGTTAACTAAATATCTGTTTTCAGTGAGACAAACCTGCTCCTCCTCTCGCTGTCCTTGATGTGCCTCAGTGTGTTCAGCATTTCTTCTGGGATGCTCTCAATTTGCTGGAGCAGCAAAGTCATACGGGACTCAAATCTAGACAGCTTCTCCAAAGTGCTGAGCTGGCTAAACCGTGTATCGACGCAGGAGGAATACAGTTCTGTCACCTTTTTCGCCAGAGCATCCAACATAATATCCTGTAAGTAAGACGTTTGTTGATGAAGTGAGGGAAAAAAGATTGCTCAGGACATTCTGATATAAAATGGGGCGACACATAAAGAAAGTGTAGTTCAACATAAAGTACACTCTGCTTCATTACCTGGTCCTCTGTTTTTAATGAGTCATGGAGTTGAACATTCTTTTTGAGCATGGACACTCTCTTCCTTTCACTGTCAACTCTGTCCTCCATGTCTTCTACCTGCATTGTTAGCTTGTCTTCATTCTCTTTCCTTCACACAGAGAAGAGTTTGCATTTGCTGGAGATTTTTATATCTAATATTTTGTGTCTTTCGTGTCTATTAATTGCTTTATAAATATGCTGTTATTGTCCGGCTGCCTTATGCACTTTATATTTACCAGTTTGCTGTTATTGTCACTTCTTTTTTTTTTTTTAATTCTTTATTTAACACTTTTTTTTTTTTTTTTTTTTTTTTTTTTTTTTTTATTTTTTTTTTTTTTATAAATTTTTTTTTTTTTTTTTTTTTTGAGTTAAAAGTGCATTACACTGTGATAAATCACAGACCGGTCCATTATAAAATGTCCACAAACTTGAGTTATGAGATCATTAGCTGTAACACAACCTAAGGAATATATCTCAGAAGAACTTTAAACCCATCATTGTCTGTTCAGGTTCACAGAGAAAGTGCTCCATGGAGGATCACATATAAAAATAAGCCCAACTTCCTCATTTCAAAGGGTTATTATCATGTTGTCTTCATAATTTTTGCTTGAAATGTCATTTTGTAGTCACTTATGTCCCTCTACACTTTCAAATCAAACATATCTACAGCATGTTCATTCACTTGTGCAAAGTATAAAGGCAAATCATTTATTTTTGATAAGTTATAAAGGTAATCCGAAGAGACGGTCTGTGTTGTATATAGGATATGCATTTGACATTGCATGTTTCATTTTCTGATGCATGATAACACTTCTACATCTGGCACAGAGTCTACTAACACATCTGGCATTAGGAAACATTCTTAAACAGCAAGTAACCAGTAATTAGACTTATAAAGACCGTCTAATCACCTGTTCAGCTCTTTGAGGAATTCCATGCAGCACCCCTGAGAAAACCCGGGCCATCACGTATAGAATTGGTAGTTTTTGTCCCCTCTACCTGAACAAACAGCAGATTTCTATTTTGACAGGTTATCTAATTACCCGTGCTATTTATGGTGCACTAACCATCTGCTGCTGATTCCTTCATTATCTTGAAGACAATAAAAATGATTGGGGCCTTGTTGGAGAGAGCCACACTTTTGCTGAGGTTGGGCACTTCTCATCAGAAATTATGTATTAAAAGTCAGCAAACACTATTAAAATGAATTAAAAGCACTTTGTTGCTAAACTCTTTTTAGTGAGAGGGATGCCCCATTTAAGCATCTCACTTTTATGCTTTACAGAGTGACCCAGATACTTTAAGATAGGCATAGGTTCCTAAATGAGGCTCTTACATCCCTATAGGATTATAAGAGCTAGGTATACCTTGCTTTGCTCAACAACCTTCAACATGGTACTGTTTAAATGAGTGGTTATTGATTGGCCATATATAAATTTCCTGTTGCTGGATGTATATTGCAAACACTGTATCTAATTAAGTCTCATGCATCAAATGCTTCAAGGGCTCATTTGCAGAACTTTGAACTAGAAAAGTGTTCACAAAGTGAAAATGTGTGAATTTGTTCTTTACATATAACATAACTGACAGGTCAGTTTTGATTGGTACTGGCAACTGGCACAGATTACATTAAGGCACATTAAGGCTCACATCTTTTAAATTTTCAGGAATTACCATAATCTCTTATTCTAATGAGAACCAACATGCACAATGCAGCAATCTCCCAAAAATCACAATCACATTTTTGTGTGATATTATCATATGTCTGAGAAACAATAGCCGTCGTTATTTATTAAGCATTTTTGAATAGTACTTGCAGAAGACAGTTACAAAAGCTTAATTTGCTGGACACTATTGAGGAGCAGGTTGGAGTGGATTATTGCATGTACCAAATGTATAACTTCGACCCTGGAGGTTGTAGTTTGCCTCTTCCTTTTAACCGTATGATTTGTTGTTCAATGTGCAATCAATGTATAGCAATTCTATATGCTTGCTTGTTCGTCCTTGTATATGTGGAAGAACTTTCCTGACCTTTGCTTATATGCTGTACAGTAGTCACTGCTTTGGCCTGTGCTACCAATAACTCATTTGCATGTCATACTGGGAGACAAATAACACAGGCCTCTGACTGTATCCAAATATGATCCGCTCAATTATCTTGACATGTTTAAGACCAAATATAAACAGGCCACAAATATCAGAAGAGGTCACGCTGACACTACAGTAAGTACATTGTTACTCAAATGGAAATTCAAAAGGACACTCATGAAATCACTGGAAAGCATGACCACCCATCAAACACTGATATGAACATCCCTGCCAACTCTCTTTAATGTTTGAGTGCTGTATGCTTTTGAAAAGCCCTTCACCATTTTAATTTAGTCTGAAATGAAGAATGGTTGACAGTTGTTTTTTTTGTTTTTTTTATTATTCTTACTGGATATAAACAGCATGTTTGGTCTTTTTCCCAGAGAGGCTATTAGCCATAATTTTACTGTCCTCTCTGGGTGTTATTGTCAGTATTCACATTTGATTAAATCCCTGTGGCATAACTGACCAGTGTCATTGATTTGCTATCCTCCTTGTTGCATTGACTTGCCAAGCCACAAGAGGCTTTTTGAAGGCTGCTGATCCCCAATATATATTTGTAACACATTTGTTTTAATTAAGTGTTCACACAGCATGGAAATTGGATACTTGACTAAATGACTGGAACCAACAGTAATGCGACTAATTGCGGTTACTGCTGCAGCCATTGTGCCTCACAGATCAATATTTAGAGTAGCTTGGTATTGAATTCTTAAAAGTAAAAGGAGTGATCAAATAACGTGGTGAAAATTAGCGGCATGTTGTTTTCCACAGTAATATGTAAGGCTTGTAAGAACTTTTTAATAATTTTTTTTTACTGTGGTAAAAAATTGGTTTTTACACTTTTACACTTTGAATTAAACTAAAAAAAATTTATAAAAATGCCTTTTTTTTCTTACAAAAACGTATAGATGGTCTAACAAACAGTGCAGTTTTAGATGTCTTGTAGTCAAGCCAAAAGCATGTGCACAGTCCAAAGCAGTGTTTTTAAACTACAAAACCAAATGAAATAAAACACTCAAAGGATTAGAACAATTTAGAAAGCAGACCCCCTTCTTTTCTATTGTGCCTCTACCATGCTGTGGCTATTTCTCTATGCCCAGCATGGGCTCCACTTTGTGGCTTTTAATAACCTACCCCTTCAAGCTTCTACCCCCTGAGACACATTTTTCCCTGCTTTATTTGTGCCGCTCTGTTTCTACCTACCAGCAGCTGCAGCGAGGAGCAAGCAGTGGAGGCAGCAGCAGCAAATTTCTTCCAGTTGCTCAACACGCTAATACTCCCCTTTTCTTTGCAGCTCAAGCATTATATTGCAGTTTCATTGACTGGGAGGTGTTGTGTTGCAGTGGAATCAATAGCTGAGGGGATCCCAGCCCAACGATTAGCTTGTCAGTCAGGCCTCTGTGGTTGAAAGGAGGGGAGGCCGCGTAAATCCCAGAATACCAGGGGCCACCAGCATGGAAAAGCTGGAATGCTGGGAGCCGCCGATGGTGCTGCACCACCTGTTGTAAGAGGCAACATGTGCTGAGTGTATTAACCTTTCTGCTACTGTGGTTTAACTGCTTACTGCTTCCACTGGCCCCTTTGTACAGTGCTGAAGACTTTAACCACGACATAAGAAATGCTGCTATTATCAAGTCAAATTAGCTTGAACCGTTTTCTTACAAACTGTATGCTCGTGTTTGGGTTAATAGGAAATAAATTTGAACGATCTAACTGCAGATTGAGGAAAATGAAAGTAAAAACCAGAATCCTTAATCCCTGCAGCAAAGGGATCCGGTGGCTCTGTTATCCTGTGAAAGGTGTTGGTGGCTCAACACCTTACTGACACACTTTACAATGGGTTTTCCTTTAATTTGTCACCCATCTGTATTTTTACACACTGAAGCAACTTTTTTGGTCGATTCTTGACTCACAGTCAACCGATGTGGGATCTGGAAACTGAAGAATGCTTGTGGTTTAAGACATGTAGCAGCAAAGATCTTAAGTGTTTGTGTTCAGTGGAGAGGTCAGTGAAAAGGGAGTTTGAGATTTCCATAAAACATTCTCATGCAGCACTGAAAAATTCTAGGGAACACAAAAACTAACCCGCTGCTGTGAAAGTGCTTTCCAATGTAAGCATTCAGTCAAATCCAGGTTAAGGGTTTGTCAAAATGATGCAACAGCGATGCAATACCAACACAAGTAGCTACTTTGTTAAGATATTTCTATATTTTGGCTAAAAATGAGTGTTAGCATCTCTTCTTAGCATATTCCATGAGTCAAATGCTATATCATTCCCCAGGGTCACTACCACTGACAGTAGGCAATGATTCATTCTTCATTTCCTCAAGCACGGGCACAAAGCAGTTGTAAACTGTTTGTTTATGAGTCACATTTAGAGAAAATTTAGACAAAGCAAATCTTTGACCTTTTTAGAATTATTTGGTTTTGGTCCCAGGGGTTGCCACATAGTTCACCGTCAACAGAACGCTATAGGATATTAACAGAAGGCAACATGCTATTTTGTAATGCTCCTTTAGCTATTATTCCCCATACATTTTCCTGTGACCTTTTACTATCATATCCTTGCCCATTATTTAATCCGAAACTGTACATCTACTACTATAAGGCTTATATTGGCAATAGATAAATAAATAAATAAATAAAAAGCAATGCTTTTAAAAAGATCGACATTTTCTGTTCTTCTTCTGTGACAATGACAGTGTTTCTCTTAAAAACCTTTGATTTTGTCCTTAGTCCAACATTAGGTATGTCATTTATTTTTATTTTTTTTAATAGTATTGGCACTTTGAATACTTACAGTAGATTATATAGCCAACAGTGATTGAAATCCTGACTCATAAGTAGCCTGTCTTTACTTGATTAAAATGTTGTGTAGGGGTGACTGCAGAGAAAATGCACTCAAATAATGTTGTTTTTAAACTAGGAAAGACCAAGGGTTTCATTTCTGTCTAGAAAGTGTACAATGTTAAACTGCTACTTGAGAACACCAGCGAGTATACAAAACTGTGGCTTACACTTTGAGCAAATACACTAATGTGCTCTTCCTGGACCCTGCCTGTCACCCTGTTTCAGCTGTGACAGGCTACAGGTTAACCACAACCCAGGTTGGATAAGCTGTTAAGAAGAGCTGGATGGATGGATGGAACAGCCTCTGGTCCATCACTCTAGGGGTGTGTCCTCTGGTGCTAAAACATGGCCATTTGCTTCTTTTTTCTTCATACTGGTTAAAAGCCAGCTTGAATTTGTGACTTGAAAAGCAGCTGTTTAACAGGGGTCACCCCATGAGAAACCTGGGTCATCGAGATGTACCACCAGAAGAGGAGTTAAGGGCAGTCTATGAGTGTTTGTCTTAAAGAGGATGTGAAAGGATAAGGGTCACTGCAAGAGGATTGAGACCCCATTAGCAGTGTTTAACGTACTTCCAATAACTTAGCTTCTGCATAGCTTAAAAAGCAATTTTCTGGTTGATCTTACTGATTTTTGGCTTTTGATCATGCTAAGACCTTTTTAATGTCTTTTCAGGAAATATATAACTATTTAGTGTATGGGTTTTCCAAGGTCCAGGTGAAGAAATACAGAATTAAATGACAGGGCTTTGGGGGGGGGGGCACACCTCCGAAAAGATGCTTTTACCTGACAACCTCTTATCCAGTAATCAGGTGGAGGCAATGGCCCTGCCACAACACGCTGTGTAGCAGAAAGTGGTATTGACTGTGGTCAGTCGATTTTTCTTTTCTGCCACTTTCAGTTTAAATTTTTACAGATTTTTGATATTATAGAACGTTTTTTTTGTAGCCAGAGACTCAAGAACATGAGAAAGAACATGTGCAGTACATTACATCCTTCTGTAACATGTATTCCCCTCTTACAATCCAGTACATGTTGTTTGATTGGGTGTGATGCTTCTGTTCGGTATACCTTGTGATCCAGTTAATTTCAGAATAGTGTACTTTTCCTTATGTAAACTCACAGCTATAGCAGTGCTAGCCTTTAAAATTGGGCACCTACTGTGAGTTTTGTTCATCTTGTACAATGTGTTAATTCACACTACACACTTTAATCAACTTCTCTATTATAAAGTCCAGTTAAGTAAATATTTTACTTACAAAAGTCTGTTCTAATACTTTAATATGATCCTCTGCTCGGTCAAAGAATAAACTGTTTTAGCCATTAGCAAAATATCAGTTACTGAGTATTTTCTCAATTAGGAAAGCTATAATTATTATTCTACCCACTGAACCAAAAAAGTAGCTATATCACAAAAGTGATATACATATTTAAAAAGAGAATAAGAGTTTCTTCCTGTTTCTGCCTCCATTTTGAAATGCAGAGTGAAGAAACAGAATCACATATTTAGAGCTTAGATGAAAATGTACAGTCTTTATCTAACTCACTTAAGCTTTATGCTGTTTAATACTTTATAATTATGAGCTGTTTTCTGTGGCACACACCAAGTGTGTTAATGTGTGTGTGAGAGAGCGAGACACAGAGGCAGATAAAGAGAGGGAAAGTCTTTGTAAAGAATTTGGCAAGCTCAATAAAATCCCTCAAGAGTCCTTACCAAAGGATCTGGGAGAATGTTCTAAGTTCCAAGGAGAAAGACCCCTCAAGAGTGAAAACACACTAGCGTTAAGTTATTAGCTCCACTTTGAGCCGTGTATGTGAAACAAGCTCTCACAAGAGCTGGTGAGAATCCCTCAACTCACATTACTCCTCCCCCTGGCTTTGTCTCTTTTTCAGAATCAGACTAGGAGGGTTATTCTCTCCATGTGGATAGGTCCTCGGGCCCAATTATCTGGCTACAATGCTCAATTAGCCATAATCCCTCTTTTGAGGTGATAATAAAGGGTTTAAGTTTTTACTTATAGAAAAAGAGCCACATTTAGTGAGATGAAATATGAAATATATAATTCTTATCTTTTTAATAAAAGGCTTTTTTTTTAGCTAAAGAGATTTTTAACGCTGTAGTGAAAGTGGTGTACTGTAGAAGTATGGGGTTTAAGATTGTAACTGCTGCCTAGTAAATACAATTCAACAAAGACACTGTAAATGATAAAGCAGCAAATTCTTATGCATTATGATTTTTCCACTAACCTGTGGTCGAATGGAGTCGTTTAGGTAAGTGTCACCATGAGCAAGGTCATATTCTGTCACCAGGTGCTCAATTAAAAAGAGCATTATCCTTGTTTACAAAATACAAGAGCAATACAGAGTGGGGCAGTAAATTTATTGTCATTAAACAGTAGGAGGCCGCTTTCTCTTGGCTGCTTGCCTATGAGCCACATGAGCTGGGCTGGTTAGCGCGCACACACACACACACACACACACACACACACATAGACACACACAATGCATTTAAGCCAGCACAAGGACTACATCTGGGGCACCCCTCTTCCACAGCCAACTAATGACAAATGTTTTTGCTTTACTTTGGCTTGCATCTTAACAAATGAGTTCAAGCATTCTTGAAAAGCAGATTTAGGAGCAAGAGGTGCCAGAAGTAGGGGAAAATGTCTGCCTCAGCTTTATGATGTGGTAGCTAAAGGCACTGGATAAGGTGACTGCAAACTAAGCCTAGACATAAAAAAGTGAAACTCTGGCACCCAAAATGTCACTGTGCTGCTCCTTATGAGGCTACCACTCAGTCCTGCTCTGTTTACTTACGTGCCAGAAAGTACACATGATAAAAGCCTCCTTTCGAGGTGAAGTAGAGCAGTCTTAACTCTTAATTTTTACAAGTTGCTTTAGAAGGTATTTGGCAGGAGACACAACCTGCACAGGGCTTTAGTTTTCCAAAAATAAAAAAGGGGGAATTTGAATTGCATGTGGAAATAGACCAGACTATCAACAAGAGGTGTTGGGCCTGGCATCCACAACAGTTCCTTTTGTAACCAAAATAAATAAATAAATAAAATGAAATAATAATAATAATAATAATAAAAAAACAGAGTTTAGTGCTCATATCCTGATACACTGATAGTTTGCCATAGTATTTTTTTTCTTTTGGTGAAACCCACCAAACAATAATCGACTCAGTATCCAAGGAGAATGAGCACTCCTGATCCCTACCCCTGCTTTTCTGTGACAATACCTGATTTCATGCCAAATTTGATACCAAGTGTTACTCCTAAGCTCTGTCACAGGTTCCTGCCAATCTAGGTATTACAGCTGTCTCTGTTATTCTTGGAGGAGTGGCTCTCAGTTAACCTCAAATCAAGGGCTGTAATTTGTGGTTGATGGCACACTTTGAGATCTGTCTGATCTTTGTGCCTCAGGCTTCGAGGCACAGGACTTGATTAGACACAGTTACATGTGGGAACTACTGCGCTAACCGCAACTCGGAGCGATACTCAGCCGCATGCTTGTCACATGTCTTTTGCTAAGATATATTGAGGTGAGATTTGCAGTAAAAAAAAAAAAAAAGCAGTATCTTTGTAGTTACAGCTGTAAAGGTCAGATTGTCTTATTCTGGTTTTGTCTTCCTCTTCTTTTTCAGGATTTTGGATCTGAGATTTAAAGATTCTAATTCTTTTTACCCATTTTTACAAACCATTAGGTTTGTTGTAAAGTTACATAATTTTCACATAAAAAAGTATATATTTATATACATTTTTTAATAAAGACATGGTCATTGTGAATTGCGCTTTTATTAAACAGCACAAAAGCAGCTTTTTTCTAATGCAAAAATATAGCTATCAAACCCGCATTTAAGCTTAAAACTTTAATTTCCCTATTATACATTCACGAGTTCTCAAAGTTAAAATGCAAAAAATAAAAAAATAATTAAAACTGCAAAATATAATAGAATTTTATAGCTGTGAAAACAAGAATTTTATTTTCTAAACTCCTGAACTCAACTTCTTGGAGACACTTCTAGAAAAGTTGTCAGTAATCAACATGCAAGCTTTTTCTAATTAATAATTCTCCAAATCAGCGTTCCTTGATGATTGCAACAATTTTTTTCATTAACGTTTGCTCTCTCTATCACACACACATACACACACATACAGATTCAAACAGCTTCATTTTGGGGTCATGGCCATTGCTGCTCCAACACCCACCCACCCCCACTTCACACTGCACAGGAATAGATGCTGAAAGGGTGAAAAGAAAGAGTTAGGCACAAGGAGAATAAAACACAGCCACACCTTTCAGCGCCTGTGCTCTTGAGGAATTTGATGAGCGACAAAAGCAGTGAACAACTATTTACGCTGTAGCAGAGCCATGGCGTTGCCTATGGATTCATTATCCTCTTTGCCCCCCTCTTTGGTCCCCACCAGCTCTCTCTCTATTTCTCTCTTTCTTTTTCTCTCTCTCTCTAACGCCCTCAAACGCCTCACTCTTTGCCTTTCTTTCTTTCTTTGCTGTCTATAAGAGGTTTTTAAGCCTAGCCAGTGTTTGTAATTAGCTCCCAATGCTGGAATGGAACATGTTGAGGTGGGTGTTAATGGGCTGGCCAGGCCCTTACTCGCACAGCAGGCTGAGAGCAGAAACAGAAAACAGTCTTTGTTCCTTGGATAGGGAGAAGACAAAACGTGAGCATTAAACGTGTGTTGAAGGACCTCTGGAAAATATTAACTGGCATTCATATTTTAAAAGAACACTTGGACTAAAGCACAAGGCCCT
Source organism: Paratilapia polleni (assembly GCA_015106735.1). Classification (NCBI taxonomy): domain Eukaryota; kingdom Metazoa; phylum Chordata; class Actinopteri; order Cichliformes; family Cichlidae; genus Paratilapia; species Paratilapia polleni. The sequence goes on along the minus strand of VUQI01018161.1, from coordinate 2,039 downwards.
TATAATGACTGTCACTTCTCTATATGTGCTCAGCTGGAAACTCTTTGGCAACTTACAATTTCAGGACTCATTATTCTTCTTTTGAAATATTTTCCAAGAGTTCACAAAATATTGTTTTAAAAATGTTGTTTTTTATGCTGTTTTCATTTACTTGGAATTTGTTACTGCTGTACAATTTTTTTAAATGTAAATATCTAATAGATCATAGATATCAACAATAGAACAATCGAAGAACCCCGTTAACATAGATGGGACAACAACACATTGTTGTACAGTCACTTTCAAAGGAGGGCAAGCAAAAATCGTAGCTTTGTGTGTTCAGTCTTTTAGGTCAGAGTTCAAATGCACTGGGAAAGCAGTGGGCGTTTTTCTGAAATCTTTCAAGATCTTCCCTTTTCCCTTTTTTTCTGGCATCTCCACATTAAGCTGTGTGGCTGCTGGAGCAATCCATTACTGTGTCAAAGTTCTTGTTCTGCTTTGGCCTGGAAGCATAGTGAAACAGCTTGTTTTCATTTCGGTAGGGGAAAGGCAGGACCGTGTTTCAAGTCCCCTGCTCCTCCAGATGCGCCTTGATCAAGGGAAGTTGACTATGTGCTTTGTGTTCTTTAAGACACTAATGTGATTATGTCACATATTTTCAGCTGATTCCCAGTGCTATTAGTCTTGGTGTGGGGTCTGCGTTTCAATGGACTCTATCGAGATGGGAGCAGGAGGGATTTTTCTTTCAGCAAAATCTGATTCCTAGCCAACCAGAGAACACTGGGAAATGTGTGTGTGTGTGTGTGTGTGTGTGTGTGTGTGTGTGTGTGTGTGTGTGTGTGTTACTCTCTTTTTG
>VUQI01018160.1:2238-18117 GCA_015106735.1 Paratilapia polleni | reverse complement strand
TTGATATGAATATCTCTGTTCCTGGAGGGAGAGACCAGGGCCTTGGGGTAGATGTGCCAGAGTTGAATACAGGTTTCTGAGGCAATGTAAGCAGTGAATAACTACAACACATACACATCAGGAATCACTGGGTGTGGGTTCATATGTTGCCAAGAAATGCAAGTACGCAAGGACTTGTTAATCGGTGCTCACACATCATCAGATGTGTATAATAGAAAAAAGAGGTGCAGAATAAGGACCTCCTCTATGTGTAATAATAATAATAATAATAATAATGTACAATTGTATGTTCAAAGCCAAAGATTAACCTAATGCCAGCCTAGCAGCACTGATGCGGTGATTAGTACTACTGATTGTGACTGCCTGGGCATGCATTTTTTTTTTCTTTTTCTGTGTTGTAGAGTACCGTTTGTCTCGGACCAGTCTGAGGGTACAGTGAGGAAACCTGCAAAATCAAAGGGATTTGGATTGGGTTTTAAAAAACACTGTCATATCTTGAGAAGCAGTGGGGGCAAAGAGAGGAAAAGCTCCTGTATAAGCACAAATGATTAAACCTACCCTCATGCGGTTTAACTAATGGCCACTAAAGGCAGCAGTTAACCCAGCCGTTGTTTTGTTTCCTTTTCAGTTCCAATAAATAACCCCGTCAGACCCTGGTGTCTTGCTCTCTGCATGCTTGCCGTGTTAGTTCCTGTGTTTCTGTCCTTGGGAACCGGTGCTCCCCACCCCTTCCTCCTCGCAGCGCCGTTCCCACAGATAGCTTTTTTTTTTTTTTCTTTCTTTCTTTCTTTTTCCCCCAAACTGTACTGTAGTTTATGTGAATGATGTTGAAAACAAACCTTTGAAAAGAAAAAAACGTTGTGGCGACGTACAGTACATGTACATTCATGCTAAGATTATCTGTATGTATGTAGCATTCAATTACACACAGCACTAACAAATAAAACTTTTTTTCATTTATAATTTTATATGATTAATGAAGTTATTTAATCGAGAAATCAACTTTGTTAGGGGATACTAGTAGCAGGGGGGTAGTCACTCTGATATGTGTGAGCTTTCCATTGCAGCTGTTGAAATGGAAGGATAACTATGGAAGATTTGTAATTATCACGATTATCTTACATAAGGAAATTATTCCCTGGATTTCACACAACTGTCTTTAACACAAGAAACTTTTTTTTCTTAATTCAAAAATTTAAACTTTAGTATATTCTGTATTCACTGCATGTAAACTGAAATATTTCAAGCCTTTTTTTTGTTTTAATTTTGATGATTATGATTATAGCTCATGAAAATCAGAGATCCAGTATGTCAGATTATTAGAGTATTTCATGTCATGTTTGAGTAAATTATTATTCAAACATTACACCCAACCGCAGTAATGGGGAAGACTGCTGACTTGACAGTTGTCCAGATAACAATCATTGACCCTCCACGAGGAGGGTAAGCCACCAAAGGTCAATGCTGAAAAGGCTGGCTGCTCACAGAGTGCTGTATTGAAGCATATTAATGGAAAGTTGACTGAAAGGGAAAATTGTGGTAGGAAAAGGTGCACAAGCAACAGGGATGACCCGGGAGATTTTAGAGCGCTTCATGCTTCCGTCTGCTGACATGCTTTATGGAGGTGCCATTTTTGAAAATCAGAAAATGGTCTATACAGAGAAGACTTAATATGAAACATTATATTAGAAAACACAGCAGGGTTATTCCACTTCATTTTACACACAAAAAAGGAGAATTACCCAGACATATAGGTATGTTGGCTACGGGTCTGTCGATGGATGTCTCCACAACCAAATGTATTTCATTATTTAACACCGTGGGACACCAGTGGAAGTAATGCAAAGGTTATATGCATTTCACTGGTGCAAGCTCTATGCGTCACAGTACTTTCAACAGCATATTGTGAAAGAAAGGGAGAACTATTACATGTAGGATATTAATATGCTTACAGCATTACAGATGTGCTGCTACCAAGGTCAAATCCAAGGCCAGAGTAGAGATCAAAAGGTCAAATAGAGACAATTAAGTGTATTTCATATTTGATGCAACTCCAATTTTTATGAGCCAAATTTAATCAAAACTGTATGAATAGTTTAAGAAGAGTGGCCATCTGAAAATTAGCACCTACCCCCAATTTTTGGGCAATTTTTCCCAAAACTCAAAAATGTATTTTAGTCATTTCTGACCATAAGGTCTTAGAACTGAAAAGTAGAACTAAACAACAATTTTGAACGTCATTTTCAGTATCGGTGAACAAAAATTAGTAAAGTTTGTCTACATTTTTTCAGAAGCATTTTAGCTGTAGACCAGTGATTTAGATCAGACAGTTTTACGTGTTGTTACTCAATCCTTCAAGGCTGCTCCCTTAGCCCTGTGTTCTTTACTCTTGCAATGAAATCTCTGCCAGAATCTGGTGATTAAACACAGGTAGAGGACGGTACAAAACATCCCTCTATGCAAACGATATATTGCTGTAACTTCCATTCTGAGTGTGGTTGATGTTATTAAACTGTTTAGGTCCATTGTTCCCATTATAGAATCAATTTCCCCCTTGTTTAGTTAAAAAAAAATACCGGAATCAGTGGCCCTATGCAGACATGATCTTACTCAAACCTAAACTTACTTAGGTATATTATAAGGTTACAATAATATACCATTTAGACTATTCGAAACATTGTTAAATTCATTGTATTAGTCACATTAAGTGAAACTCAACCGCAAAATAATAATGGATGAAAATTAAAAACCATTATTTAATTACAGCCCTTTAATCTTAGTCAATTAGCAAAAAAGTTGGAGAACTAGACACAAGTCAAGCACTTAGAGCCCCTCAACCCCTCAAATTAAGATTTAAGAAGAAATGAAGTTGTGAACTGTTTTTCCTTAGTTTAAGTATCCTTGACTATCATCATCATCATTATCATTATCATTATTATTATGATTAATAATATTATTATTACTACAAGTATAATTTAAGTTTTCATAACCAAGAATTCATTAATTAGTCTGAAAATCACCCCAGAAAACGGACAAAAAAACAAAAAACAAACAAACAAACAAAAAATTTATGTTGGCAAAAATCCACTAATTCCTCATTAATCTGGAAATTCCTTTTAAAAATTATGTGAGCTGTGTTCCCCTTAATGTACTGTCAAATATTTGAGGAATCCCTTGTCAGTTCTATAGATAATCTCTTAAAAGCAAGTAGTCCTTAATTTGACCCTTAATTAGATCAAATATCTTAAATCTAAATTAAGGAATTATGAAGCCACAACCCCTTAATTTCCCATTAGTTTGAAAATGTTAACCCCCCTAAAAACGTTTGAAACTATAAGGGCACTCGGAGAGCGCATCAAATTTTTAGGAAAGTGATGTGGGCACCAAAAGTCTAACGGGTTTGCTTCAAAATGTTTCACGAAATTCGGTAAGGTAGGTTTTGCACACAAACGACATCTATCACGTACCGGAGTGAGCTACTTTCTCCTTATTTTGCACATTGTTTTGAAATATCCATCACATCCTTATCACCTGAGGGCGCTGTGGCCCGGCTGCCCACTCGAAGGTCGCTTTCCTCATTCTCGCCCCGGCAGCCAGCGGCTTTCACATCCGGGCGGCTCTCTTGCTCGTCTTTAATCGCGATCCGCTTCCCTTCCCTGCGTTCTCGACAGGGGAGGTCCGTAGCTGCAGAAGAAACCCCTTGAATCCTGGGGTCTCCGTCGGCGTGTGGCACCGGGCCTCCGAGGCGCTGCTTTCCCCACACAGCCGGTCGCACATGACGCTGGCTCCGCTGATGGTGGTGCGCGGCGCCGAGCGCTCCCCGTCGGTGCGACATCCCCGCGCTGAAGTAGCATCGCTGGCTAACGTTAGCTAACATCATCGATCTCTCTGCCACTCCTCCCCCCCTCTCCCCGAGATCGATCCCCGCTACCGATCCGTCACATCAGCCGTCGATTGATAGCGAACACTGGACCACCGTGGGCACCCCCCTCTTTTCCAGACCAGCGCAGGAAGCCCGCCTGTTTCTTCTCGGATTTGGGGCCCGCAAAGAGAGGAACGTTAGCCTGGGACTTTAAACCCGTGATATTTCGACCAACAACCTCTTTTCCAGCCCCCTCTGTGGCCTTTCAGGGGTCAGTTTCTTCTCTACCTCAAGACCCCGATGCCTCCCCGTCCCTGTGTGTAACCTCAGCTGCACATCATCCCGAGTCTTATCAGCACACTCCGAGCTCCGCCGCCCCCGGCTCTGCTGCTTCTATCAACAACACCAAGGAACGCTGCTCGGCGGGCACTGACTGTATCTTTCCCCGGTGGACATCTCTGGTTTTCTCTTCATTCCTGTCTCCCCTCTTCTCACTCTGGTTGCTTTTCTGTACAAGCTAGCTGGCTGGCCAGCTCCGCTTCACACCCACACACGACAAATCCCGTTATCCCCTTCGTACAACCCCCCTCCCTCCGGTTAGTTTGCCATCCACATCCCAGTAGATCTCTGTGACACGCGCCCCAGGGCACCCGAGCCACGGGTCTCGCCATGCCGGGTCCGGTGGCCGGTAGCAAGGCCCGTGTGTATGCAGACGTCAACACGCTGAAGACCAGGGAGTACTGGGACTACGAGGCCCACGTACCCAACTGGAAGTGAGGACATTTCTGATTACTGCAGCGTGCTTTAATTGCATGATGATGGATCTCTGTGGAGGGAAAATGTGGCAGATGGGTGGCTATTATTATACATCTAGCTGTAAGGGTGTGATGACACCACGTCTTCCAGCCTGCCAGCTTGCTGTTCTGCACTGTCTGACACATTCCTCCCCCATATCTCCATCTCTGTCCCCTATCCAACCTGTCTGCTGACTTGTATAACATGTTACCTTGGTATCAGAACCAGAAATCTGTGAAAAGAACCTTTACCAGCAGCTTATAGACCGACTTAATTGCATGCCGAAGCTGAAAATATTTTTCTCTCCTCCTCACACTCCTGCTCTGTTTTTTCTGTCTGTCCCTATAGCAACCAGGAGGACTACCAGCTGGTTCGAAAGCTGGGCAGAGGGAAGTACAGCGAAGTGTTCGAGGCTATCAACATCACCAACAATGAAAAGGTGGTGGTCAAGATCCTGAAGGTGAGCAGCAGGAGCTTCCTAAGAGTGCCTTGCATGAGTCTTGCATTGTTGAAATTCCTCACAGCTGACAGACTTTGGCTGAAAGGTTTTGTCTCATACTTGTCAGAACAGCTGAAGCGATTACTAAAAGCATTTTTCAAGCAAAGATGCTAAACATTCCCCAGTTTTAACTTCTCTGTTGTGAGGGTTTCCTACTTTTTCTTTCCTGCTTGATAGTAAAGTTGCTTAGATTTAGAAAACATTAAACATTTAGTTGATTTACTGATTGATGTAAATTAAAGTGAACTGTTTGTAATTCAGGCAAAAACCACTCAAGGTTTCTAGCTTCTTAACTGCGAGGATTTGCTACTTTTCTTTGTGTGATGTGACAGTAAACTCATTCATTTTTGTGTTTCAATCTAACAAAACTTCAGATTGAAAAAAGTTGAAGATGCCTCTTTGGACTTCAGCAATGTGTCATGGGCATTTTGCTTTTTTAAAATTACATTTTAAAGAATAATTTAATCAGCAATAATAATAGCTTAGTATGAAAAACCTTTGCAAAGACTGTTACAAAGCCTCACAAACAGTTACACCAAATACCACCAATTATGAAAAGCTATTGGATAAACACACAGGCTGTATATAAAAGGTGGAGGAATTCTGCTGGTTTCTGGATTTCGCATTTTGTTTTGACTCCTGTCATGTTGGTATTTTAGAGCCAGAAGTGACCATATTTGGATATGAGGATGAAGAGCTTCATTATCAGCTAACACCAGAACACTTGGTTAGCAAGCTGTACCCATAAGCACACATACCTGCTAATTAGTAGCACTTTAATACCAGAATTTCACTCAAAAAAAAAAAACTGAAGGAGAAACTTGGAGTGGCTATACCACGTATAAATCCTTATTATTTGACAGATAATTCCATTAAAAATGCTCCTGAAGGCATCAACAGCACAAATGAGGTCGAGACGGCTGTTTGCTACAGCTACCTTTGTTGGGGCCACGGCCCTAACTTTAACTTTAAGCCTTATAGACTGAGTTAATTGCATGCTGAAGATGAAAATATCCAAATAGGTGAGTTTAAAAAAAAAAAAAAGTCAGTTATTATGAAAAGGAGATCTAGATGTAGAGATCAAAACCACTTCCTGTCACTGGCTTTAAACGTGTTTGTTTTTGCTGTAAAGTTGTGTATTTTAACATGGGAGTCTATGGGATGGACTCAATTTTGGAATCAGCCTCAAGTGGCCATTTGAGGTACTGCAGTTTTTGGCTTTATTTTTCAGCCCTGGAGATTTCTGCTTTGATTAAAGTGGGTTTTAAGGAAACTTCAGAGCAGACAGTGAGTTTGCCAGTTGACGAGGTATGACCACAAAGATAATAATGCAAAGATGGTTTGTTACAATTGGAAGTATTTCCTGAATAATTAAGTGAACAGCCATTCGTCTGTTTTTTTCCTTCCACTTATCAGACGTAGGGTCGCTGTGCTAGGTTACATTTTCCACCTCCTCCTGGAGGATCCTGAGGTGCTCCCAGACCAGATGAGATGTATAATTTCTCCAGTGAGTTCTGGGTCTGCCTCGGGGTCTCACCTCAGTTGGGTGTGCCCTGAAAACCTCCAAAGGGAGGCGCCTAACACTAACGCTTGGGGCAACAACTCTACCCCATTGTTTTTCCAGCAGAGAACCATGGCCTCAGACTCGGAGGTGCTGACTCTCATCCCAGCTGCTTATATGAACCTGAACACATAATTTTTAACATTCTCACAGTTTGAAAGGAAAGATTTTTTTTTTTTTTTTTGGCTCAAACCCTGCTAACTTGCTCCTTTTTCCATTTTGCCAGATGAGGAAAAAGGAGCAAATTCCCACACTTGGCCGCTCGGCCTGATCACTCAAACGGCTAGCGGACCAGTGGTTGCAGCTCTAGGTCAGTCAGTCACTGCTGATCTGGAGCTAATTGCATCCCTGCTGTTAAACCAGCGAGCAAAACCCCCTGCTGCTTTTTGGCAATCCCAGAGGAAGATTAAAAAAAGTTGGTGCCAGTGGGATGACGATGTGTAGTTACTGTGCTGAGGAGAGCTGACAAACATTTACATCACATTAGAAATGCATAACTGATGATAGAGGCAAATGGGGAAATGGAGAAATACCTTAAATTTTATATACTGATACAGAGCTCCATTTGTTTTTATGTTGGTGAAGTAGGTGGTGCTAACACTAAAATTGGCTTAGGTTGACTGGCTCCATTACTGCTTCCTCACTAGTGGTGGATTAAGCTAATTGAGTCCACGAGGTTCTGCCTAGTTTGCCTGCAAACATTCACAAATGCAAGTCATTTGAGCCCTTCTTAAAAACAGACAGTGAAGTCTTCTGTCTGCTCAGAGCACGTCCTAAGTCATAAACATATATGTTGCTTGGAACTTGCAGAGACTTATGCAGAAGAATCAATGTATAATTTATTTCATCCTTGTTTTGCCACAGTCAGTAGCACTAGTTAACATAACCACTAAACACCTCCATGACATAATGCTACAGAGGTCTGACCCGTTAAAAAAAAAAAAAAAAAAGAGAGAGAGAGAGATGCCTGTGACAGATGAGGATTAGCTGATAGTCACTTAAATAGAAACCTCAGACAGAGTGATGCTAAGGGATGCTGAATGATGCAGCGGCAGTGGCGACAGGGCAAGCAGTGTCAGCAGATACACGATCAGGAGTGAGAAGAAGCAGCACGACGGCAAACCTTTCTGCTTTTACACCCTTTCCCCCCTTGTTTTCTTGTACTCTGAGACTGCTCTGTTAAATCTGTTTATTTGGTTGTCTTGGGGTTTTTTTTGTGTTATGCTTAAATTAGCCGGTCAAGAAGAAGAAGATCAAGCGGGAGATCAAGATCCTGGAGAACTTGCGAGGAGGGACCAATATCATCCGACTGGTGGACACAGTCAAAGACCCAGTGGTAGGCTTCCTAATGGCATGTTTTCTTAAAGTGAGAAAATAAATCAAGGTGCAAAATTAGCGCCAACTTGTGAGTAGGCTTATTTAAAATTAACCAGAGAGGCTGTTACTAGATTAAAACTGCATCTTTCTGACCTCTTTGGTGCCCTCATTTTCTCAAAGAAACAAACTGGCCCAAGATGGCAGTATTGTGAATAATTAAGTTTGCATAGCTTCTTTGCTTTAATGTCATTCGAATAAAGGATGCACCATTCTGACTGTTTGTATTCTGATATGATTCCAGCACCTCAGTTTTTCCCAAATATTTTTCCCCACATTAAAATGAGTAAAAGTGGCCGAATGGGGCTGACTGGAACCATTTTTCAAATGTATAAAGTAAGATGAGAATTTAGCTACAAGTGAGCGTCTGTTTGGGGCCTGCACCTCAATGCTTCCAAGCTAGCCGTGTTCTTTTTCCCATTTGTGTGATGGGAAAATTGCTGCACTTATTAATGAATTAATGTGAAACTGGTGGTACAAAAAAGAGTGTATGTTAGGCCAGAGGTTGCTGCTTGATTGTGATGCTGTGTGCTCATGTGAACACTTGTTTGTTCAGAGGACAAATGCAGCTGGGAGCCACTCATAACAGCATTGTTCCATAGTGCTACTAGTGGTTAATAACTCCATAGGGTGCCTTTAATGTCAAGTGAAAGCGATGAGTTGCTATGTGTAGAAGCTTGTGTTCACATGTGGGTATTAGAAGCACAGGTATGCAGCTGCCAGGAGTGTGATGATTAAAAATTTAAAGAAATCCTGGATGTTAGGAGTGATCACAGGTGTTGCAAATGATACAGTCAATGTGCTTGCTGTTGGTATGAGAAACATTATAATTCCAGTTTTGCTGTTTATTATCATGTGATTATTTTGGCTCACAGCTTCCCACTGGTCCTGAAATGTGTGGAAGTATAATTTTTGTTTTGTAGTTAAAAGAAGTAACAAATGTTTTATAGTTTGACCACTGTCTCTCCAATCTGACAACCAGACTGGATATTCCTTTTTGCAATTTTCTGAGCTGGGACACATCAACCGACCAGGAAGGAAGGATATTTTTAGGCAGTGGAAATGCTCTGACTAAGCCAGGAGGCCATGTTCCAGTGCAGCGGTGGGAACCCTGCAGGGTCCTTTGTGTTTGTTTGTTCCTGTGAACTACATTGGGTTAGAAAATGATCATTGTATCCACAGCTTTTTGAGTACTCGTCTGAGTATCAAGCATGATGCAAATGGTTTTACTGTCCTGTTTGGGTCAAGATCACACAGTGGGGCTGTCAAATCAGTGGTTAATCAGGTGATTGAATCAAGAATGAGTGTTATCCTGATCTTTTTCTTTGTGGTGTTTAATTTTAATTTAAATTTTTTTTCTGACTTGATTTGGTTTTTTTTTGTTTGTTTGTTTGTTTTTTTATTTTTCCTGATGACCCCCTCACCCCCTTCTCATTCTCTCCGTGGTGGCTGTACAGTCCAGAACGCCAGCGCTCGTCTTTGAATGCATCAATAACACAGACTTCAAGGTACAATCATGATCTCTTTCCTACATGCTTAGTGCCACTTTGAATGCTTGCCACTTTCAATCACACCTCTCATAGCTGTGTTGTAATCAGTAAGAAGGAGTAAGGTTGAAAGAGCAGTAAACCCTGATGCTGATTTTCTTTTTTCTTTTTTTTTTGTTGTTTCTTTTGTTTTTTCTTTTGTTTTTTTCCCCTGCAGGAGTTGTACCAGAAGTTGACAGATTATGATATCCGTTTCTATATGTATGAACTACTGAAGGTGAGACCTCTTTGCATGACATGCCATTAACACACGACCCTTTTCAGTCAGTGCATTTCCACACAAAAGATTCTCAGACCTCCTTCAGCCCTCTCCAAAATTTGTATCTTTGCCTGCTTTCATGTTTTATGTGTGTGTGTGTGTGTGTGTGTGTCAGGCTCTGGACTACTGTCACAGTATGGGAATCATGCACCGTGATGTCAAACCTCACAATGTGATGATCGACCACCAGTTGAGAAAGGTAGGCAGTGGCCTCAATGGTCTTATTTTGCTCTCTCCTCACACCCCCACACTCTGTTTTCAGTCCCTCCCCCTCCCTCTTACTGCGTCTCACTGGTTATTTTCACTTTGGCTTTTCATTCCCGTCTTTTGTTATATTTTTTTTTTCCCATTTTGAAAAGGAGTTATTATTGCATTAGCGTGGGTTTTTAAACACGCCGAGTTCCTGTGCGAGTGCATTAGGCATGAGATCCTTAAAATAACAGCAGATGTAATTTCCATCTACATAAATGTGAGGCTCACTGCACATTGTTGGTATGTGCTACAGAACAATGGGCCCAGCTTATGAAAGTTTTTATGGTCATCAGTCTGAACATCAAAAATACATGTACCTGCAGGTCACTTTTTATTGCCAGTGTCTGAACGGATTGCTTAAAAAATGAGACCTTCCCGACTCTCTTGGTTGCTACTAACTGCCTGTAGTGTGACGGATATGTGAAGGACTTGGGACATATTTTAAGTCAGAGTCCAGAGGATGTGATGCTTATGCTTGCTCCCAAGTGCCTTGCCTCTCTTTCGCTTCCAGCATCAGTAGTAAGCAACACTAACAGCAACTTAGACATGAAGTCCTCACTAACTTTAAAAAACTACCATCTCCCAGCACATCACAGACGCCACATACGGACAACGAATCAAAAATTGGTGTGTCTTCAGATAATGTTTTGCTAGCTAGCTAAGGTTAGGCAAAGTTGCGTCTGAATAAACCACAAGACTTTTGGAACAAAGTCCTTTGGACAGATGAGACCAAAATAAAGGTGTGTGGCCATAATGGACAGCACACCACATTTGGCGACAAAACGAAACACAGGATATCAGCACAAACACCGCAAACCAAATGTCAAGCAGCGGTGCTGGAGCGGTGATGATTTAGGTTTGTTTTGCAGCCACAGGGCCTGAGCACCTTGCAATCATTGAGTCAACCATGAACTCCTCTGTATACCAAAGTATTCTAGAGTCAAATGTGAGACCATCTGTCTGACAGCTAAAGCAACGGGACAGCGATCCCAAGCACAGCAGCAAATCTACAACAGAACAGCTGAAAAAGAAAAGAATCAATGGCCGAGTCATAGTCCAGACCTCAGCCTGCTTGAAATGCGGTGTTGGGACCATAAGAGAGCTGTGCATAAACGAATGCCTGCAAACCTCAATGAACTGAGGAAATGTTGTAAAGAAGAGTGGGCCGAAATTCCTCCACAATGATGTGAAAGACTGAAGTCATACAGATGTTAGATGCCTGTATGCTTATAGCAAAGTGATATTTAACTCTTGACACATTTTGCATTTACAAGCCTTCATCATGGAGTTAAATACATTTAATACACCAAAAGGCCTGTTTTCTGATTGTGTTCCAACAATAGGAATCATTCACTAATTTTACATTTATTTATCTATTTTAAAGTCAGAAATGGATATACTTGATAAATAAATGCAGGCTTTATTTGTTTTCCATCATGCTTTTAATGTAACAGATCCTGTTTCCTGATTGAAAACTACTGAATTTTTAATATTTCATCTTAAAATGTAGGTTGAACCAAAATCTTGAGTAGACACAGAAACAGCGGCGTTATGGGAATAAAAGCAGATGACGGGCAGCCACACAAAAAAAAAAAATAGGTTGCCTCGAAAGTGACAGTTTCATCAAAATGTCTTGGCAACAGTGAGCATAACAACAAGACTCAAAGGTGGTCATCCTTCATCAGTAAGGCCTCTCACAGGCGCACATGTTTCCAGTGGTGCCAGCTTTTCTGCAGGAGCACAACGAAATGGGCAACATTGTGAAGATGAAATGCAGAAATCTTGAGTGCAGCACAAAAAATACACAGCAAGCCCACTTCCCTTTGAAATGTGGAGATGCTCAGCATAGCCATCAGCTCAGAACAAGCAGAATGTTTGGTTAGAAGTGGTCTTTATGGAGGACGTCCAGCCAAAAAGCTTTTTCTCTGAACTGGCAACAAAGTGCAACTCAACTATGCACACAAACTTTGAGTGCAGAAAAATGGCAGCGGGGGGTCAAAATTTGAAGTATTTGGTTTGAACAGAACACAGTTTGTTCAGTGAGCTGGAAAGCGCTACAAGGATGAGTTTATGCAGGGAACTGTGAAGCTTAGTGGAGGCTATTTGCGGGTTTGAGACTGAAATTCTCCAAAGCTGGGCAGAATCAGTGCTCTGTGCAAGGAAGTACAGACAGCCGTGAGGTGTCATCTGTTCATCACGGTTTCATTCTGCAGATGAAACTGTGATTCTTTACTTCAAGAAAAGAAAAAACTACTGTAAAATGTCCAGCAGGGGGCAGCAGGCTCATACAGATTTGAGTTCACCCAGTTTACCCTATAAAACTCTAACAGAATGTGTCTCTGCCGTGTGTTTTTAGCTACGACTTATAGACTGGGGTTTGGCGGAGTTTTACCACCCATCCCAGGAGTACAATGTCAGAGTGGCCTCGCGATACTTCAAAGGCCCTGAACTCCTCGTGGACTACCAGGTAACATGCACGCACTCTCACACACCATTTGCCAAGCAAGTTAAACTCATTAATGCTCAATTATTGTCACACATGGATAATTAAGACATCTGTGTTCTCATCATCGGCAGTGCTGTTTGATGATTTTGTGTTCCAGATGTATGATTACAGTCTGGACATGTGGAGCTTGGGCTGCATGCTGGCCAGTATGATCTTTCAGAAAGAGCCTTTCTTCCATGGACAAGACAACTACGATCAGGTGCCTGTCTTGCACGTTTTTTAATCAGATGAGACAAATGGGTAAAGATTAATAACTGATTTCATGCACACACGCACCGAGAAACCCTGATGGTCTGCCTCGGCTCACAGCACAGGCACACAGCTATTTGTGCGGCATCCTGTTTCTCAGTTAAAGGTACTTTTTGTAATTACACTCTGCAAAATATTACTAAAACTTTCACCACCAGGGGTCCTCGTTTTAACAGAAAGTTTCAGTGTAGTTGTCCACCCCTAAGAAGAAAACAAGAACATGCATTGGTCTGAGATTCCCCCAGTTTGGTAGCATAAACTGTATATTAAAAGATGGATGTGACATCACCCATTGGGTTTTGAAGCTTGTGTGTTAAAGTCTTAATGTTTTGGCTACACAGGTGGAGTGCTGAGTTATAAGCTAAGTCAAGCAAGTTTGATGTATTCATAAACCGTAAGGGTGCAAATCACAGACACATGCTGCTTATTGTGTTTCCTCTTCCTCACATGTTGAACTCAGAGCAGACGACGCTACAATGACTCACTTCACCATCAAGTAAAAATTGGTATTGCACAAAGTACAGCCCGGCCCTAGTTCAACTACAGCTGGCATCTCTTCGACACAATACAGAGATGCTTTGGACATAAAGTCCAAGCAATTGTTTCTTGACATCCTTTTGATTGCTTTAGTTAATAATGGGAGGTTTGAACCTATTTTTAAACACAGGAATTTACAATAAATATCCTATAAACATGCAGACCTAGATTTAGTATATCCATTATTGGATGACTCGCTCACAGCACACAGACTTTCTAACAAGAGACTGGAAGGTGCTAAAAGTCTGATCTGAAGTTTGTGCTCTTCCACTGTTGTTTTTCCAGCTGGTTCGAATTGCCAAAGTCCTCGGGACAGATGAGCTTTTTGGCTACCTGCGTAAATATCACATTGAACTGGACCCACGCTTCAAGGACCTCCTGGGACAGTAAGTTCGCTCTGACTCGGCCTCTGGGATTCCCTCCACTCGCCAAGAGTTGTGATGTACAGCAGCTCTTGTTGAGCTGACAGTAACGTAGAAATCAGATCCAAATACTGGCTGAAAACATCCTGAATTAAGAATTTGATTTTTATTAGTGCTGCACAGTTGTCTTCTTTCTTCCACTCAACCCACAGAAAAATCTCACAGTAATAAAACAACACACCTGGCAAAGGGAACTCTTTGGAAAGAAGGGAAATGTGTTTGTCATCGTTTGTGCCTGCAGGCAGAGCAGGAAGCGCTGGGAACAGTTTGTGCAGACGGAGAACCAGCACTTGGTGAGTCCTGAAGCTCTGGACCTGCTCGACAAGCTGCTACGATATGACCACCAACAGAGACTGACCGCCACGGAGGCCATGGAGCACCCCTACTTCTGTAAGCAATACGTAACCTGTGGATTTAAATCACTGACATGAAGGGACTCTAAATCAGAAGGAAATCTAATATTCTCAGAGTTGTTCTTGATTTTAAGGTCCTGTCAGACTCCAGCTAGCGATAACTTAAACATGGTTCGTCTTTCTCTCCTCTGCAGACCCTGTAGTGAAGGAGCAGTCTTTGTCAAATTCTGACAGCAACATGGTTTCCAGTGGCAACACTACAGCCCGATGAAACACAGGTAACGGTTTTAGCAACAGTTCATCCGTCAAAGTGAAAAGCATACACAGAAGTCCAAAACTAGTAATTATTTTATAACCAGATGCAGCTTTTATTAACATATTCAGATGCTCTCACTTCTGCCAAACATTAACGGGAACCTATTGTGCTTTCATTGCCATGTCTAAATATGGTTAAAATGGTGGATGCTCATATCAAACAAAGCCAAAATTTTCAATAATGACATCAGGGTTTGTGCAAGTAATCCCTGTGAGCCAAAAGCTCAGATTTCAGTCTGCTGTAAACATTCATTTTCTGTTTTTTCTACTCTTGGCTCTGTATGATGGCAGTGAGAGCAGAGATCATATCCCTAATATGGTCATTTCATACATGCAGCTTGTCTGTGAGCACAGAAGCCCCACCCACTTGCTGTTCAAATCTTCTGTTTGTGAGGGGCAGCCAATCTGAAAAAAAGTTGACTTACAGGCTAAAAAGCTAACATAGCTTGTTTGGGACAGAGGATGACCTGAGGGGCCCAGTATGAGACAAATGTAGGTCATTTTAAACTGAATCATGCAAAGCTATTCCACTTGAGTCCAAGATTAAAAATATGGAGCTAGAAATGAGAATAAATGGTCCCTTTTTGAAAGAAAATAGCAAAATGAAAACTGACTCATTTCTTGTTGCCTGTATGGGTATTTTTCTTGCAAAAAGCAATCAGTTTGAAATATTTTAAAACAATTAGAGGATTTTTATTATTACATCTCAAATACAAAAAACTCTCTACTAAAATGCTGCTCTTATAATTTGCAATGTACTGTATATATCCCATGATGTGTGACAGCCAGTGCAGACTAAATGAAATTGCTATGTCTGACTCAAAATCCTCTCATAGTCCCATTGTGTCTTCTTCACAGATCAAACACATGTGATTTAGAGCGTAGAACTGGTGAGATTTAGAGAGGCTGGTAAACAAGTCTCCATCCATCCCATGCTTATGAACATCATATTTCTTGAACGTCTGGAGGGATTATTTCAAATTTGGCACCAATGTTCACTTGGACTCGAAGATGAACTAATTAGGAATTAGCGGTCAAAGGTCACTCTTATCTTCCAGAGTACATTTTTGGCTAAAACTCAAGAATTCAGATGGTATTTGTGGTAAAGTTTCACCCAAGTGTCTACAAGGATGAAATCAATTGACATTTTGTATTTGAAAAGTCAAAGATCAAGTTGGTTATTAATACGGGCATATCGTGAATAATTCGGAATACAGGTAAGGTAATGAAATCCTCTTTAAGGCCCAGAAAACTGATTTTGTTTTTTCCCTCCTTCAAGCTTCTGCAAAACACTTTTCTGACCATTAACAACATAACTAAAAAACTAGAGGGAAAGCTATGGCGATAT